>VWZV01015700.1:197928-231862 GCA_013397155.1 Irena cyanogastra | reverse complement strand
GACAATCACTGCCCTGGTCCTGCGGGCCACACTATGGCTGAGACAGGCCAGGATGCCAGTGGCCTTCTTGGCCACCTGGGCACACTCCTGGCTCCCGTTCAGCCAGCTGTTGACAACATCCACTCCCATACAACACTCCTTGTGTTACCTCAGCACTTCTGTCCTTACAGCCTCTCTATTAATCAGACTAAATAATTTGTAATGTTACATATTTGTAACATCTAGTCATTACAGAATGCATGCAGACTGCAGGCAGAGACACTGCTGCAGAGGAAATGCAGATTTAGCTGCGGGTAAACACACAGAACTCTTTGACTAGAGCCCTGAAAAGCCCACAAACTGTAGAATGAAATGGGAAGAGTGGTTGTGAGGCAAGGAGTACAATTTATATGTGCATGTGTAAAGAATTTAGATTGAGCAGTTGGAATCAGGCTAAAACAGATCTGTAATCCATGGGAAAGAGGACTTTCTGAGGGAAAGTCAGGGAAGAGGAAGGTGTTGAATTGGGAAAGTAGGTGTAGTGTCAGCAAAGAAGACAACAAGTCAAAGGACAGCTTTTCTTATTAAAGAGCTGCAGTCTGTGGGACTGAAGTACTTGACATGAGAAACTAGTAGGGAAGGGAGTAGAAAATGTCTGAATTCAAGGCTGAAAGAGATGCATTGGGATGGAACAGGAAAGGGGCACAATGGAGATTGGTAGGAACCAAAAATGAGAGCCAAAATGTAAATGAGATCATAAAAAATATTTCTCTTCTAGCTGAAGTTTGTTGCCTTTTTCTTGAAAAGAATGATAAGCCTTGAAAATCAAGAGGTTTTCTGCTTTTAGGCTGAGAACTAAAAAAAACCCAGAGCATCTTTAATTATCAATGCTGTATCTGTGTCTCCTTGGCTGCTTCATTATCTTCTTGACTGTGTGCACAACAGTGGCTCACAAAAAGGATCACAAACCCATTAGGCTTGAAATGAGAGGGAAAACGGACTTTTTGAATAACTTTCCACTTGGGGAACTGAAAATAAGCTCCCTAGTGAGTTTTCAGAGGTACTTGATACCTTTTTTTTTTGTTGTTTTGTGAACACCAGCTTACAGCCTTGTCTTTTGAATGGACTCAGTGAGTGTTTTCCTGGACTCAAAAGTACTTTCACACTCAGATGCCAGTGATCCATGAGGGCACCATGCATCAAGCTGAAGTGCTGCCAGGCCCACAGAAGCATTAACAGTCATGAGAAACTAGAAATAGATATCAGCTGGGTTATCAGTATGGGTTATATCTAAAGAGAATAAAAATTTTAGCTTCAAAATTATTTTGGTTCTTGCACTTTTGTAGGACATTAATGAGATTTTTCATAATAAAACCTGATATTTTTACATGTGCTTATGTTGCCTTCCTATTCAGAGGACAAACAAAAAGGAAGGTATCCCCCCCACCTCACCTAGTTCTCCTCATATTTGGATGAGCAGTATTTCTCATTTCAGGAAAAGGAAGTGTGAACGAGGATGTTATGCTGAACACAGCAGAGAGCAAGCAAATGTGAACATTATTCTGGAATTTGCCAACAGTGACCTGCATCCCCACTGGGCTCATTGATGTCCCTCTCATGCAGGTGAGCTTCATAAATGCTCCTTTATGGTTCACGGGTATGATTTTGTACCAATATCACTGAAACAAATCAAGTTCCAAGGCAAGGCTTTGATGACCAGCACAAAATCTAAATTAACCATATCTTAGATAGAAATGTATCACGGAAGCAGATTGTTTAAGTTGTTTAAGTTTGGCTTCAGCACAGTGCCCTTGCAAGACAAGCAGCCTAGGATATGTTTTAGGGTACAATGTGTGTTCAACACTTGCAAAGATACATTAGTGGCAGTGATGTGTTTAAAGCTCAAAGCTGCTCTTGGCTAACAGGACTGTTTCTATACAGACCTTTCACACAGAAGGGTTGTCACAGAACCATGGAATCACAGAATGGTCGGGGTTGGAAGTGACTTTAAAGACTATCTAATTCCAACCCCTCTATCCTTGGCAGGGACATCTCCCACTGGACCAGGTTGTTTAAAGACTCATCCAACCTGTCCTTGAACATTTTCAGGGATCAGGCATCTAAAAGTTCATTGGGGGTCATCTTCTAGCATCTCACCACCCTCTCAGTTAAGAATTTCTTCCTAATTTCTTATCAACCCACTTTCAATTCTTCAGAAATACTTTAGATCTGATTCTACAGAAGATGAGCACTTTTCAGTTACTAGACTATAGTCTGGCCAAAAGCACTAACACAAACCTTAAATACCTCAAATTATTTTAAGGCACTTTTTGTCTGTTTTCTGGCATGTAGCTGAAATATTTTTTTTAAACACCTGTGTCTTAACATATATAAGTGAACATACATTTAAGTCATGTTGCTTAATTTGCCAGTTCCTTTACCATGTGATAACCATGCCAAACAGAGATCCAAATGTCATCATTTTTTCAAAATTCCCATCAAAGCAAATAGGAAAATATTAGTCTTATAGGTAAGGAGAAATGTCAGCATGAATTGCCAACGATGAAATCCAAATACTGGCATTCTGTTTTGTTAGCAAAGCCAAATAAGTGAGCATAAGAAATAAAAAAAGTAAGTGAAATAGTATTTTCCAATATTTTTTCTCCTTTTGCAGTTCAATTCTTTCAAATTTATATTAACTTATCCTTTCAAAACCATTCCTGACCATTGCATAGGCATTTTTTCCCTAGATAAAATTAATTAATTCTGAGTGGCATTTCAACAGCTCTTGAGCAGATGTTTTTAGTTTTAAGTGGACCCTGCAGAGTCAAAACTAATTTGCTGAGTTTTTTCACCATAGAAAGGAAGTTAATGAGTGTCTACTACCACATTCCTTTCACCTTCAGTCAACTTACTGTTTTACAGTGTTTTTAGCACCCATGTAACAGCAGTCTCATATTTTAAAAACCTCAAAATCTTGTTACAATTCACTTTGATATATTGCATGAAAATTATTGCTTGTAGAGTTTCTTCCTTAGAATATGCTAAATCTTGTATGATGTAATTTTATCTGAATGACTGACCAAAAATTTTGGCATAAAATTTATTCAAGTTTTATTTTTTTGCTTTGAAATAACTGAGAGTCAGCTCTGCCGTGATAAGCCACTGGAAGTTATATTATTTTCTGCATCAGTAATTGGACCAAATGATAAAGTAATTGAGTCTACAAATGACTTTTTAATGTATTCCTGAAAAAGATATCAGTCCTTATAATACATTTAGACCAGCAATTAGTATTTTATTTAATTCATGCAGAGTCCATACATCTGCTGATTTATAGGCATACATTTGATTTTTTGTACAATTGTAGTATTGCTGGATTTCCCTTCACTGAAAAGGAATACTGATTTCCACACCTCAGGGACCTGATTTTGATCCAAAATGAGAATCTGTCCTACATTCAGAATATTCACTGAAGGGAAAAAACCAAACCAACAAGCAAAACAAAACAAAAAGCCATGCAGACAAAAACCCCCTTCCCTACAAATTTTCACCTGACTTTTAGCTACAGCTAAGATGATTTAATTTGGCTGTTGTCTGGCCAAAGGGTGGAGACTGCTGCCCTCTGATGCCTCATTGGTATGTGTGACAGAGATGATAATTCATCACAATTCTAGTGAATGAACAGCATGGTGCTCATTGTGCTGCACCTTGTAGATGTACCTACAGCAGATAATAAAATTCAGACATCTTTACAAAGCATTAACCTAACTGGAAAAAAAACCAGTCTGCTAGGAATGGCCACCCACAGTAGGCCATTGAGACACAGGCTTTTGTCAAAATTAGTAACGAGACTTTGGCCAGAGTATCAGGGACTGAGAGGAAGGTCTAGGGAACTGAGCACTTCTTTTCCCAGTATAGGTAATTATTGAAGAACAGAAAAGCATCAATTTATACTCTAGTTAATTTATACTCTAGTTAATTTATACTCTAGTTAATACTAATGTCACATATATGCAGTAGATAACACAAATTCTGCTATTCTGTTTAGCAGTGTGTGGCACTTGGTCACTTCTTCCCTGCATGTGTAGAAAACTAATTGACAATATCAGCATTGAAGGATTTCCCAATCTGTAGCAAATAAGGCTGTAAATCTGATGTTAAAAAAATACCACAAACAAACACAACACCAGGAGCATGGAAGAAAAGTTTTATAAATGCATGCTATGCATAAAAACCATAAACAACAACAGCAAAGTGTTTTCAGAGAGCAAGGATACTTGAAAAATGTTTGAGAAATGTATGGGCATGCAGGTTACATAAGGTTACATACATCTACCCTCCATCTATGTTCTTCTTCAGTCTAAGAGATTTTTGTAAGGATATTTCTCTAGTTTCCATAAGTAAAAAAAAATTGAGACTGCATAGTTAAAATTTGAGTCTGTATTCTGATAAATTTACTCGAGTTGAATCCCATCCTGAGCTTCAGTTAACTTTCAGTAATTTCAGTGAGAACTGTTCATAAGGTAAAGGTGACTAGGTCTGGAGTTCTAAAAGCAGAGCCATACTTCCACATGGATTGGCAGGTCTTTTTCTTTGAGAATATCAGTGTCTTTTCAGGCAGTATCAAGTACAAGTTGCAGCTGTTCATCAGGTTGCACAGGTTTTCAGGCAGGAATAGCTCAAAATGCTTATATATTATTAAGGAAAGATCTGCTCCATTTTTTCATCTAAGCTGGCCAAACCTCAGCAGCACTTCTGCGAGCTCCAGATCCTGTTATGCCTAAATTTCCAGTGCACTGGCTTCCCGTAAATAGAATCAGCTCAGACATGAGTAACACACTCCCCAACAGCTTTCTAGTCCATAAGCTTAAAGAAACAACTGCCTCACCTAGCAGCACTGCATACTTTGGTCCAAATATCACTTTTTAAAAAAATATACAAAAGGGCATGGTAATTTTGGCAAGCTTTTTGATACTTATTACTCCTGTCAGTTGCAGACTGTGGGAGCTTTCAAAGTAAAAATTCAGCAGCTCAAAGGATGAATGGCAAAACTCCTAATGATGATAAGCAGGCCTCCACCATTTTAAGAACAGATTTTTTTTCTGTCTCGAAGTTGGAATTAAAACTGACTTGATTAATTTATACACTGTGAAATATCTGTACTTCATTTAATTTCAGAAGGAAGGACCAATATAGCAAAAAATTTGATCACTGAAGAGCAAAAATGAGCGGGGCAGATCCTTTATTCTGATATATTTTATAGTATGTGTCTCCAGCTCTGGCCCCTCAGTTTGGGAAGGGCGTTGAGACGCTGGAGCGTGTCCAGAGGAGGCAACGAGGCTGGTGAGGGGCTTGGAGCACAAGCCCTGTGAGGAACAACTGAGGGAGCTGGGGGTGTTTAGCCTGGAGAAAAAGAGACTAAGGGGCGGCCTCATCACTCTCTACAACTCCCTGAAAGCTGGCTGTAGTCAGGTGGGGGTCGGTCTCTTTCTCCAGGCAGCAACTGACAGAACCAGAGGACACAGTCTCAAGCTGCATCAAGGGAGATACAGGTTGGATATTAGGAAAAAAGTTTTTTTATTGAAAGACTATTAAAGTACTGGAATTGTCTGCCCAGGGAGGTGGTGGATTCACCATCCCTGGATGTGTTTAAAAAAAGATTGGATGTGGCACTCGGTGCCATGGTTTGGTTAAGGTGTTAGGGCATGGGTTGGACTCAGTGATCTTGAAGGTCTCTTCCAACCTAGTGATTCTGTGAATTCTGTGCTGCATCTGTATGAAGCCATCTGGGCTTGTTTCTTTGTCTTCACTGCTCTCTGGTTTGACAAAGAGCACTTCAGAGGGAAACCTCATAGGAATGAAGAGAACCACATCTGTACTCATTTCCAGAATCATTACCACGGTATACATGAGCTTTAAGCCATCTGAGTATGTAAATCAAGACAGCAGCATGTGGTTTAAATGCATGGCAGTTTTTTTTGCCAGAAACCCATAAGTTTGAAGATTGCATAATCTTCCTGGAGCCACAAATACAATTGTAGCAGCCATGTCAATACCAGCATCTACAGTACCACAGTCCTGCATTTACTTTGCAGTTTTATTCAGACATAGGTTGGTGTGGTCGTGGAGATTCAGGGCTTTTTATGTGCTCATCATTTGCTATGGGTATTTAAAGATGGGTTCTGTCCCTCATGAGGTTTTCTAAAGCATTTGAGTAAGCTTGCTACCTTGAATTCAAATCAGAATTTTTTTATAAACTGCTGAAAATCTGTGACTATTTGCCTCTGGTTGGTTGCTAAATACTCCTGAAAATCTGCTTCTCTATCTAAAGATGTAAGTTTTGTTATTTTTAAGTGACACCAGCCGCAAACCATCCTCCCCTGTGCAACCAATCTTGATATGCTACATAGGTATGGTATAAATTGAAAAAAAAAAAAGGTTAGAAATTATCAAGTACCAGAAAACATTTGCAGCCTTATATTTCTTCAGGGATTTCTTCAAAAAGTATCCCAGTTCAAACCCTGGCTCCCAGATTTGTTAAGCAGCATTTTCCTGGCTCTGTGAAACTCCTCAGGTTGCCTCTGATGCCACAGAGCTGCTTCTCACAGTGCCCTGATTGCTGGACACTTCTTCAGAAATAAAATATATTGAAAGTCCTTTGGGTGGTTACCCAATCTGATGAAAAAATACTAATAAAAGGTTCATTTTGTAGTCCACACTTCCTACACCAAAAATTGCCTCATCTTTTTCTTACTTAATTTTAGCTGCGTCATTGACCATTACATTTTCTTGGATGCAGTCTAATTAAATTTTTTTTTGTCTATTTTTTTGCCATTAATAAACAGTCAAGTCTTCCATACTTTTCATTCTTCGGTGCCAATCATGAGAAAGACAACATCCCTTAAATTTGAATTCTGAGGAACTACGAAGTCAGGTAAAAGTCTGTGCACAGAATAGGCATATTTTATCCCTGGTAAAAAGCTATGTTTAAGTGACAGTTCCATTTTTGTGATTTATATGCTCATATATTCAAAGAGTAAAGTGCAGTATTGTATATCTTTACTTAAATGCTTTTACAACTTGATTTACTATGGGTCTTAAATTAACCCAAAGACTGCCTCATCTTTTTAATAAATAAGTTGCAGAGTTTTTTTCAAGGCAAATCTGTTCTGGAAGCATGCACCTTTCTTCTTTATTTGTTTTACTGTCACTCAGAGAATGAAAATGTATATAAACAAGACATCCATGAAATTCCATGCATTGGTGTCATAACTCCAGGGGCTTTGAATCTTCGTATTTGAGCAATTCACTCAGACATCTGACTTGATGGAGCACAGATGTCTATGATATCACTACGTTCTTTGGAAGACAGGGCATATTATTGCATATTATTCATTAACATTGAATATGTTTCTGTTTAATATGTGTTCCTGAGATCTAATTCCCAGTGTCATCTAGGATGCTTTCTGCAGATCAAGAAAAAGCTCATACAGCTCCACTGGCACTTAAAGACTCAATCCCAAAGCCAACAAGTGGAATTAATCTAACTAGGTAGATTGCTGTGGATGCTAATAGCCTACATGAATTCAAAATTAGATCAAACAAATTCATGGAAGAAGCCAATCAGGGCTATTAACTATAAAGCTCAGGAAACCAGATGGTGGTGAGAAAGTATGCTGCTATTCATTCCCTGTTCATACACTTTTTCCTATACAGCTGTTTTTATCACTTACATAAACAGGAAAAAATTAGATCATCTTTAGTCTGATTCATTCTGGCTCTTTACATGGACTTATCTATATTTTGGAGAAAGAAATAAAAGTTCATAGAAAATAGTTATATCAGTAAATGAATAGACTTTCCAATGTAATGAAAGCCACTCAAGGAATATTAAAATAATACTAAAAATACTAAAATCAGTGGTAAAATCCTTTGGATTTCAGTGAAGACTCAAGTCAATGATGAACAATACTATTACTGGAAAAAAAAAATCCCAAAGTGTTGCTACCAGAGATATAAAAACCTAAAACTGCAGACAACTTGCAAATTTCAAAGAAGTTATATTTCTTGCATTGGGTAAGCCCTTTTGTTCTTCACCCCAGTTTTTTGTATATGAAAATACTCCATTGACTGCGTGCTGAGCTGTCATACACAACATTTAATTTGTTAAAATTCCACTCTGTCCTGTGCTCAAGGTGTTTGGAAGGTTGCTTGCTAACTGCTGTGGAAATTCCAATGTCACTACTAAAATCAGAGCTCACTCTCTCTTGTTTAAACTTCTGTCACAGCTCCTCATATATCAGTACTTCCTGAATCAACAACAAAGAGAGATCCAGAATTTCCCACTAAAGTAACTAGGGAAGCATTCCCGACTTCTTCTCCCTCCCTCTCCCTCTGCCACTATTACCTGAACAGATGTGGACTTTATTTTGGGGCAGCTGTATTTCTTACCACATCCTGTGACTGCAGTTTATATTAAATTCCTTTCTTATCTCTCTAATGTCCATTCTAGCTGTATGCCACAGTCTCTTTACAGGAAGAAAGTGAGTGTTGATTAAAGCAGTATAATAAATAATTTATAGCCCCTGTAAAAACCAATAAATGCTGATGTGGTCATACGTTGTTTCAAAATACACCTTAACAAATATATTTAAATCAAATTCCAGTTAAGGCTAATTTAAAAGATAAATGGTTAGGAATAAATATTAAAGTACAAAATCAACCATCATTAGATTGCTGCTCTGCAGAATACACAGAGTTTTCAAACATAATTAGTGTCTAGAAGTTTAATAATCCAGCTGCAATTTATTTATGTTAACCAATCTCTAAGGCTTTTAAATTCAAGGCACTTTGAAACCAGATCTTAAAAGTCTCCTGAAACTCCTGGTAAATTGTCACAGTTCCTTAAAGTGATGCAATTACGTTTCTCAGAGTTCATAAAAAAGTAACAGTTCATTTCTCCTTCTCCCGACTGCAGAAAAATCTGGAAATAAAAATTCTAGTGCTCAAAAGCTAGAAGGGGAGGAAAAAAACCCCAGAATATCTTACCTGTAGATGATAGTTAAAGGAATTCCATGATTTGGCAAGTTTGACTAATATTCATGAGTAGTTGGGATGAAGATAATCACAGATCTTTTTGTGGCTTATCTACTAATATCACATGTACAAAAGGAAGGTGTGATTTTAGCATACAGCAGCATAACATGCCTTGTTCAGGTATGGATTGAAGGTGTAGGTATTTTAGCACAAATTAGAGAGCAGAATATGCAGTTGTGGAGTCTGAAACCATATTGCTAGTACACACCCCAGATAAGTGGGGTGCTCCCCACTGATTACATTACATTACAAAGAATGCTGGTGTGCCCTGTCATCACATCTTTCTGTTGCTGTAGAGCATCTCATGTATATGAATTGATTCTACTCTTTGTCTAGCCCAGACAAGGGGGCCAAAGACTGCAGGTATCCATGCAGGTATCCATCTTGATGTGAGGTGGGGAGGAATCTTTCTAAAAATTAAAAATAACATAGCCATAAAAGTGAAATTTCATCCTGATTTTTAGAGTAAATGAGGTTTGAATTTTAATTCTAAACTGTGCAAGGATATTTACAAAATCATTCAACATGCTAAGGAAAATACAAGACATTATAACACAATCACATTTGTCTTCATAGAAGATAGAGAAATTTTCATACCATATATTTACGTATAAGAATATTATAGCAGAACTTGGTTCTTTCATTTATTTTAATGACTTAGCACCACTCTATTCATAACTCTCAATGTAAGATAAATTAAATTTTTCCTTTCTTCTTTCTTTTCCTGAGATAAACACAAACATATGGATACACTGTCAGGAGAAGAGATTCATTTTATGGTAGAGACATTAAGAAGATGCAAGTTACATCTGTGCATTCACAGTGGGCTTCAACTAATGTTGGCCTTTTTACCTCTCCTCCAAACCAAGATCCAGGAACCACAGATCCCTTTTCTCTGAGGATACGTATTTAACATGCCATTTGCATTGACCACAGAGGAGGCTGGGCACTTTACTTTCTTAGAGCCAAAGCTGAATGAAATTAAACATTTCTTCTTTCCAAAGACCACGTTCGAGTATACTAATACTTTAAAAAATTAACATTACAAAGATGTCCTCATAAACCTAGGGGTAACTAATTATTCCTTCCCATGTAATTTAATTGACTGTGGAAGTTCTACAGTTTAATATTTTTAGTGGTTTATAGCACAAAGCAGAGCTTGTTTCTCAGTGATAAACACAGATGTTTCTCATAAATAAAGTTATAGTGATTAAAATTTGAGTACAGATCAGATTTTTTCTCTGAAGTTAAAAGTAACTGACAATAATGGATTACATTCAAAAGTACTTCACTGCATTCTGAAGGGCTGCAGATCCCCAGTCCAGGACCTGCTGCCAGCTGCCCGGCTGCTGTTTGAGGTCCATTGTGTGGGGTCCAACTCACCGAAACTGCTCCCTGCAGTGTGCAGCATCTTGAGCTCTCTTCCTAGCCAAAGTCAAGCTTGTGGCACTCCCTGACTCAGTGCTCCCACTGAAACTAAAAGCACAAGCCAATCTGCTCCCCACTACCTCTTCCAGTGAATGGGACAAAAGGCAGGGATCACGAGCCAGAATAAGAAAAATTTACTGTAAACAACAATGAGATAATAAACAGTAACAGCAACAATGTTGATAACTAAAGAATACAAAAAAAGAGGGTGACTCACGTACAAAAATTGCTCCCTGACTGGAATCCATGTGGAGCAAGTCTCGAGACAACAAACCACCTTTTTGTTCCCAGCTGCAAGCTATGCTTCCCTCTTTCCTGGAAGTGAGAATCCCTTACTTCCGTCCTCCAGTCCTGACATGGATGATAGAGAATAACAACCCAGTCATGCCCATGGCTCCAGACTCTGCCACCTCACAGCTACTGCAAAAAAATGGACTCTATCCTGGCGAAAAGCAGGATGACTGCGAAGAATTGCTCACCCAACCCTACCAACTGTTGACTGGCTCTGTTTGAGATCCAGAGTCTTGTGGAATAAAAATTTAACTGATTTTCAAAATCAGCCAAATGAAAGCTCTAATTTTGCCCTGCAAAACTGCTCTGCTTGTATACTGAGAAAGGCACTTCTACAATGTGGCTACTCCTACTCATCCAGTCTCACATTTTTCATAAGAAACAAATTCTGTCTACCATTTTCTTACCTAAGTACAACTTTCTGACTTAACAACAGCTCAAATAAGACCTTTCCAGAGATTTGTCCTTAGGGACACCTCAGGTTGTATGATTCACCTACTCAGTTACTTATAGTAATCATAGAGAGTAAACCTTCAGGCTTCACAAAGTTTCAAATCTTCTCACTTTCACTTTATATAATGCAAGAAACTTAGTATATATAAATCGAAACACCTGCAATGACTTCCTTGCATAATCCAATTTCAAATCCAATAAAGCCTTTTGAATAGATTAAGCGTCCGTTCTTATTACTGCTTCTTTGTGGGCTTTTGTAGAGCAGTGTTCCTGTACCTAAGCACTGCTAGTTAAACAAGACAAGCAGAAGAAATGGATATAAGAACTGAATGCTTTTTGCAGAAAAGAGTGAGCCAAAGCAAAGCAGTCACTACCTTTCACTAAAAGAGGATTTAAATGAGCAGTTTGAACCTAAGAAAAGAAAAATGCAGAAACTAATTGTGAACTGTAACTATTCCAAGTAATCAAAATAAAATATTTTTAGATTTTAATCCATGCATTTTCCCATAGAGATGCTAATTATCGCTGACATTTTTCCTCTATGTCATTCCTCAAACACACAAAGACTGAAACCCCCTATGAGATCAAAACATCACCCTAATGTGAAGATTTGGCCCATTCTTCTAACCTATCTGTTTTGAGAATTTTTTGCATTTTTTGCTACAGATCTTGTGATCAATCAGTGCATCATGGGCAGTTCTGGTACTGGCAAAGCAGATAGCTTCCTCTCTTCGTATATATGCTCCCAAACATTTTATCATGTCATTTCTAATTCACAACCTTCTGGTGACGGATTCCTGCTAGTTTGTCTGACCTCGGTAAATTTACATGGAGACTTAACTTGTATAACAGGACTGAACTCATGAATGTGTATGTCATTACCTCGCATGCCTTTTCAGCTTGTGCTTGTAATCATTTTCCAGTAGTGCTCATGTCAGAGAAAGCTGAAAAACACACTTATAAAAATATGCACAGAATTGAAAAAAATTCCACCATATTGAACAGCACTAGTTAATTCAAACTCAAAAAAAAAGTTTCATTACACAGCTATATAGAGCTACCTCAAAAAATAACACTTCATGTGGCAGGTACACACGTAGGACAGAAAATTGGTCAAGAGGAGCTGAGTCTAAATTATTAATGTATCCCAGCTTGGCAGGTAGCACATGTCAGTTCTACAGGCTGTTCAGAGTATCCTGTCTTGTGCTTGAGATGCATTTCCATATACCCCCCTTTTCATGGACAAAAGGACCTCATCCTCCTTTCAGTGTTTTCCACTACCATAAATAAATACATATTCATGCACTTCCTTTTTCCATTCCGTTTTAACAACAGGCAGGTCAGACCTTTCTGACCACTAGAATGGAGTATGTTAACAACAACAACAACACACTAGTGCAGTCTGGGTCTGTCCTGCAGCTCTTCCACAAAGTATTCAGAGTTGAGAGATGTTTATGGACAGAATATCAATCCTAGTTCTGGGTATTTCAGTACTGACATGACAAGTGCAATTGTTTTCCTATAAAATGATGACAGCCACCTAGAATAATAAGGAAATGGGTAGAAATCTCATCAGATGAAATTAATATTTTTTTAACTACCAGTCCTACATTTGAAAGCAAGGCATGCAGAGAGTTGTGGGCAATTTACAGTTTTTCCATTGTAGAGATCAATGTGAGACTTTTTAAACTATTTCATTCTTCCTATAGAATTAGCTAGCAACGAAAGTTAAGAGTGAAAATTTTCCAGTTTGTAACATTTATTTCCAATAAATGGTTGCTTTAGACATTCTTATTCTGTTTTTTTTTGGAAAGTTACCAAAGGTTGCCCTGATAGTATACATTTTAAATAGGTTGTTGATTTATTACAACACAATAGTCAAAATGCTGTTTCATTCTTTTTACAGGTTTCCAAACTCTGTAATGATCATTAAACAAATCAGCAAACACATGAGGAAATAGGTTTTGCCATAATTAAAGCGTGTCTTGCTGTATATTTTCCCAGTTTATGGCAGCAAATCATACTGACTTTTTTGACCTGCCTGAATCATGATGACTCTGATATTCTTTTACCTAACATTTTAGAAAAACAAGCAAAACAAACTGTGATATAAATAACTCAAAACAAAACAAAAAAACCCCCCAAAATAAAATATATGTACCTGCCCTTCAATACCAGCATAGTCCCAATACACTGATAATCAGAAAATCTTATTTCTGCTTCAGATTTTTGTATCTGGGTCTTGTCTGCAAAAGGGAATTACAATGTTTGAGAGAGTCAAGTCAAATATTAACATAAAACATTTTCATTCACGTAAATGAAATGCAGAGCCCTGGAAGAGGATATCAAAGGAGACTGAGGGCTAGACAATGCTATGGCTAACCTCTTGTAGTGCTGGCGGTGCTAGATTTGTGATAGCTTGGACCAGGCAACTTCCAGTATTTCCTTCTAACTGACTGTAAAATTAATTCATTTCAGCAAGATCAGCTGCTCTGGCTTAAAAGCATGTCAAGAGCATTCTTAGAAGGTCTGATGTCAAACAAAAGCTTACACTGATTTTCATGCAGGTGCAATTTACAGTGACTTAGTGTATTTTGTAGAACAATATCCTTCCTCAGAATCCTGACCAACACCAGGTTTCCAAAACCAAGCTCTGTTGATTAGATTCAAATAAGAACAGTAATATGGTTTGCCATTCCCTTAGGTGAAACACTGTAAGTGACTTAATATTAGCTGTTCTGCATTCTTTTCTGCATTCCACTCAAACATTTACGTTGAATGAGATTTTTGTACTCGTGGCTAATGCATCTGATTAGAAATCCAAGCATAAAATACACAAATGGCTAAGATTCCAACATCATCTGATTAGATCATTAATATTACTATAGACAATAACAAGGCCTTTTAAACCCAATTACAAAGTACTGCCATTATGAGATTTAAAATAGAATTAATTCAACACCAATGACCAAAAGATGGGGGAAAAAAAAAAGTGAGAGACATCCTAACAGAGCTCTATTTGGAAACACATGCTTGTTCACAGTTTTGTATACAACACAGCTTCAGGAAATGATTTTATGACCTAATTTCCCCCAACAGTATTTGTTCTGAAGCTAAGTAGTAAGGAGCTCTGCAGTGCCCCATGCTTTGCTGATTGCAGCCCTGGTGCTCTGCAACTAATGGGGCCCAGATGGGACCAAGAAAAAATGAACTGAGCTGGCTGGGAAGGGACTAATTTATAGTCCTACTCATTCTCCTCCCCCTCTAAAACAAACAAAGTTCCCTAAGGAAAGGCAAATCTACTTGGCTGCCACAAAAAACTCCAGCCCCTGTGACATGTGTACACTCTTAGAAGTCCCAAAATAGAGCAAGAAAATGAGACCATCAGATGTGCTCCTCCTGACAGCACAGGCTATTTCAGAGCTGGGATAACTGCTGTTTCTCTCTTGGACTCATAGCCTTGGAGGAACATCTGGCCTAAGAGGGAGAGTAGAGTCAGGTAAGCTGTGTGTGATATCTCAATTAAATGGTATGCATTTTCTGTGTGTATGGTGGGGCTCAGGCTCTCCCAGGATTGTTGTATCTGAAAGCTCTAGTACAGCACAAGTCCAGCCTGTTTGTGATTTCTTTCCGCTCACGCAAACCATCCATACAAATACTGGGTACTTGGCATATTATGAGTTACTAGATAATGCATGAAATTAGGTATGTTTTCTTTAAAATAAATCCCATCTAGATACAGAAATAAATCCTTCTTTCATATACAAAACCTCTCACACACAATTTTTGTCCTTTCCACAACTGCTTACTTTTTGCACCAAAAAAAAAAAAAAAAGGATTTTTGTTAATGCTACGTGAGACTCTTGTCTAAGTCAAATTCTAGAGGGTATGTTTTTTTATCTGACCTTCTTCATGTTTGTTATAAAGTCTAGTGATCCAAGAACAACCTCATTCAGATAAAATTGTTTCATGAAGTTCCAACTCAGCATGATTACTACCTCTCACCTGCAAGCTGGGAAACAGGATTAAATTACATCTTCAGTAATATTTCCTAGGGTTTTTTTTTAAATCTTATGATTTGGAAATCAAATGCACATTTAAATATTATTTTAGCTTCAAAAGTAGGTCTCTGAAAATGGTGGCATCACACCTGCTGTCTGCAATTTCAGCAGTATGTAGAAAATCTCATCTCTGATATTGCTGAAGCTGAGCACGTGGCAAGGTGTCTCTGATTTCACCAAAACAGTGCCACACAGCACTCAGGCAGCATGGTTCTCTCACCTCTAGTCTGAAACTGGCCTCCTAATTGCTTGCAGAAGCTGCTGACAAGTAGGAAGTGGTCATGAATACATGCTGGAGTGTCAAATTTAATGTGTTACCTAAATTAAGTATCTTTCCTGCACAATGTAATCTTATGTCATTTGTGCACTTTTGTGTGCTGTATTCATGTTGGTTTGTACAGCTTCTTAATTTATCCATGAATCTTTGCAACAAGCAGAAAGAATCAACTGTGGCTTTGTGCACTTTCTCTTAGTAAAATGAACTCCCTGCTTAGCAAATCCAAGATTTTGGAAGACAGTGGTCCCTTGCAGTACAGGAAATCTGTGTCTGAGCATTACAAGAACAAAAAAGAGAGATGAGGAAGAGGTTATTTTTAAGATTATTAACCAAACTAGTAATTTAATGTTTTAGAAGGATTTAGGTGCTGGCTGAGGAGCTGTTTAATAATGTTGCAGCAAAGAAAGGTGGAAATACCCCAAGGATATTCATATTGCCCTGCTATGACAGTGGAATGACCGATAACAAAAGAACAATTCCAATGCAGGGAAAAAGGAATGGCAAGCATGGTCTCCACAAGAATCCCTCCAAAATCATCCAGATGAGGATAGCATGTCACGTTGCTATATACCTAAAAAAGCAGTGATTATTTCGTAACTTAACTACGCATTCTTGTCACAAATTTTGATTGTGAAATCTTAGGGTTAATATTTCCCTGAGGAGTGAAAGATACTCTTTACAAGACAGAAAAAGTCTCTGCTGGTTGCCATCTGAGGTGCTACTAACCAACCTCACCAGCCTGAGGCTTTTGACATGGAAAGTGGGACCTGAGCCAGCAGTGTGGCCAGAGGATTGCTACGGAGCCTGAGGAGTGACAGGACTGACCTGAGGGCCACGGAAGAAAAGGGATGGCATGGGGGAGCCTGGGAGGGAGAGAAAGTTGGATCAGTGAGACCCACCTAACCCAAGAAGTACACTGTGTCAGCCTCCAGAGTGTGTTGATCTATGCTCAGGTTCTTGGCTTGGTACTGTTGGGTTAACTGTTGGACTCAATGACATTAAGGGTCATTTCCAAACTAAATGATTCTATGACCAAAATAGTTAAAAGCAGATGTGTATGTCTCAAAAAGGAACAGCATAATGCTGCATTTCTACTGACCCCTTGTTTCCTTTAATAGGAAATAAATCACCTGGTGACAGAAAATCACAGCTACACCCAAAATTTCAAAGAACAAACTACCAGACTAAGCATGACAAATTATTTTTTGCTGCAGGAGCATCAGGGTTTTTAAGTCCTTGTCCCATTCTGTAGGGGATTTTTAATAATCTTTCATTAAGACTGACTGCTTTGCAAATGAAGCCAGCTAGAGGGTCTGATACCTTCTGTTTGCCCTTCTACATGGAAGGCCAGCAGAAGTTGGTGTAATAATATTTTGCCCTGAGCTGGTTTTGTTTGTGACATAAATGTGAAAGAACATTATTAAGGGTGAGCGATCTAGTGTGACACTGCTCATCAAAACATTTTCACACTCTATAAATCTATTGATGTTCCTGAATTTTGTGAATGATTGCTGTGAAAAGTGAAGAATGTCTGCATTTGACATGTAAACCACACTATGGGCTCCAAATCTGTCATCGTAGTGCTGAAATCCATCCTTGACACTGACTTGTACAAATGGCAGGTCTCACAAGGAGGAAAATATTTTTTTCTGGAAAGCAGTGCAATTTGGCATTATAGGAAGCAAGCCTTTGTAGGGCTCTTTGCCAGTCATTAAACTATGGCTGTCAGCTAGATGTGTTTCCCATGTAAATAAAACTCTCTCCACAGTGCACTTTTTCTCTTCTGGAAGTGCTGTGTTTAGATATAAATGAATGCAGATAGTGATCACATTTTTTTTAAAATGGAGATGGAGAAGCTCATGAGGGTTGATGGGGAGGAGAGCTGGCTTTCAAGAATTTTGAAGTTTCAGATAAGCTTTTTAAAAGTATAAAATTTGGCTGGTTTTGTTTGTCTTTCAACAGACTTTCGGGGTAAAAATGAATTTCTCTGACCAGTGTATTCAGAAATTAAACAGCACTTATACATAAAGCCAACCTAAGACCTGGATGCATTTTGTATTTATATTAAACACCAGCACATGCCATGATTGCTTTCCTTAGAAAGGGACTCTACTAAAGATTAATGCTTTTCACGTAGAATATAACAAAGAGTACCTTAAATAATTTTTGAAGCACTGCATAATTCCAAGGATATCAAGCATTCTCCATTCTCACTGATTTCAAAACCAAAGACATTAGGCCTGAAGTATTTTTAAGGGGATCCTAAGCTATGTAAAAGTCTCATGTCTTTTCTAGTGAAAATCCAGCTCACTTGTAAATCAATTTGCTGCCAAGCGTACCAAAATCTGAAGGATTTCCTGCAAGATTTTTGATCCAGAATAGAAATAAATCTCTTTTCTTTCATCCATACCAAGCTTTTGAATGGCAGTTCTCACAGCTGTGACCATGAAAACAATAAGAAATGTGACGTCTGTAATTCCAACGTCTTTAACTCGGTCTGCAGGCACGCCAAGTGAGTCAATACATCAAGCACCTCAGCAGAGTCTGCCCTAAAGACTGTTTTACTCTAATTATGTAATGACATTGGAGTGAAAACAGGCCAGATAGTAAGGAAAATTGTGAATCTTGCCTACCAACACATAAACACAGTTCCGAATATCAAATCTTTTTCCCTGACACAGTTTAAAAGGCAAGTTGTCCCACCTAGCCCCCTTCATTTTATTCTTAAATAGAAGTATTGAGTAGCTTGGTTACATGTGTTGTTATCTTTCAATTCTTAGTTAAGACCATCTTTCATTAGGGATGTTACTGAGACTGTCATGCATGAAAAGTACCTTATTTTCCCACGGGCTGTGCTGGTTCTTTGAGTCTTTCTGGGTGACTGGGATAGCAACAGGCAAGGTCACCAGAAATCCTAAATCTCAAACTCCTTTGCAAATGCTCGAGTGCTTCCCCAGTTTCTTACAAAACCACCTGCTTTTCATTGTGCTCTCATACCACAAAGTCAAAAAGGAAAAGTTTTAAAAAGCAGAAAATGTTTTTTTTTCATCTTCAAAAACTCAGAAGGCTCTTTTTATGTAACTCCAAAATCCCACTGTGGGACACTGGACTCCCTGCAGCCCTGGTGGGTCTGCTGAGGTCAGACCTGAAGTGGCTGTGCGTGGCTGACAAAGCCAAGTAATCGTTATGAATATAAACAAATAACATTACTACATTATTTAATATGTTTGTGTAAGGTTATGCACATTGGATGGTAGTTATCTGTACTGAGGCTGAATCTCAGCATCTTCTCTCTTCCTTCTGGCTTAAAACTTCACCAAACAATTTTCTGTTTGACCTAATTTTTCACACACATGTTAATCCAAGGATACTCAGAAAGTGGAAAGAAAATGACTTTAAAAATCCCCAGACTTTGAGTTTTTCAATTCAATAAATTGTTAAGGGATGTTTATTATTCAATATCTGCTTCTAATTTATATACTGTTTATTCTTTCTTCCTCTTTAATAAAGAAATTTCCAAGCAATATTCTGAGTATGACCAAAGCCCAAAATACATTCCTTGATCCAAAAGCCTTGCAGTCAACAAAAGTTTATATTCTATTCATCATATTGAGTTTATGTTCTCTGCTCTCCAGAAAAGAATGTAACATATTGACAAAGTAACTTGAAGTCATCCAAAGGAAGTAGGAGGAAAGAGTCAAAATTAAATTATTTTCTTCAATATCAGATAATCATATCCGTCTGGAATTTTAATCTTGTTTGTGAAAAATTCCAGTGTGAAGAACAGAAGCTTGCATATAATATTACTTAATTTTAAAATAACACACACAGAAATCAAACTGAATATAATCAAGGAAATAATAATATCAAAAAAGAAAAGACTCTTTCCTATTCTGCACAGGGAATGAAGCAAAGATGTCTGAAACAGGAAAGGCTGCCCCTCTCCTTCTTGCCACCATTTCTTTTTACTCTTTACCCGCGTATTTGTCACCTTCCAAAAATGTTAAATCTTTATTCAAGATGTCTGATAGATATATTTAAAACTGTATTCATCTCAAATAGATTTATTGGAAATTGATGTCTGCTTGTTCAACTTCACTTTTCTAAGTCAAAAAAGTAACACTGTAGTGTTGGACAACACTGTGAAAGGTAGCTGATCAAAGCAAACCTGTTTCGCTGCATCTTTGCCCCTACATTCTACTCCTGTGGGAAATACTGTAAATTAATCTTTTTCTGGAACATTCACAAATTGACCTTATCATTCTTACAAGGCCAGAATTGGAAAAATATTGTAATTTGTCTCTGAGAATAAGATTTATAAAGAAGAAATTTATTAGTTTTTATGCACCTTTTTGGACTTGTAAGTAGAAGAGGCCTTTGGATCTCTAAATTTCAATGGCATATGATCATTTACACTCAGTAGAGGATGCACTAAATAGTATAATATCATTTCTATCTTACTGGAAGTGATAATAACACATCTTTAGTGACTTTAATAGGTTTTATAATAAAATGTAAAATCCTGCAGTATCCTCTAGGAAGGTGGGACACAGGTTAATGAAACTGAAAGATAAAGAAGCGACCAGCTGATTTGACAGTTGTGCAAACAATGTGCAACTTTATCTAATATGGGACTAAATAAATTGCAGGTTTTATTTTATAAGATACTGAGATGCTGACCATGAGCCACTTCTTAGCAGTAATAAAGGATACTGTATACCCCAGAACTGCTGAAGAAGATGTTTGGTATGCATTTTTCACTGATTTATTGTTTCTGCTCTGGAAAATATTACTTGGACAAGGCAGTCTCCAGACACTCTGGAAGCAGGAGGATATTGGAAGGGAGGCAGAGGAGCAGGTCAGTGCTGTGTGCTCCGTACGTGTTAGAGTTTAATCACACTCTGAGGTTTCACCTCTCCTAACTGCAAGCAGATGACTCCTCAGCAGCTCTTCTTAGAAAAGGGTCTTTAGTGCTGCAGCACCAGGGTCATTCATCATTATCAAAACAGCAGTAACAAAAATTCAGTAAAGAAGATCCTCTGTACTGGTGGCAGAAAAAGGAGCTGAAGTTTGCTATTACCTCTGTATATAATTTCCTTCTGAAGTAAGTTTGTTGCCACCTCTGTACAATTATCTCTTGCTTTACCTACAGCAGCCCTGTTTTAGGTTGTTATGTTTTCTAAAACTAATTTTAATATAATGCTACATTGGCAGTGTTACAACCTAGCCAGAATTTAGTCAAGTTTTCCATTGTAAGGATCTCTTTTCAGATGTCTAAACTAGAACTCAGTGGGGAGAAAAAACTTTCTGGGGCATAAAGGGATAAAATTCAACTTACAAAACCTTCAGTCCCGAGGAGCCTATTTTTTCTGAACTGTTTCTTAAAAGTAAAGACAGAAAAAATAGTTTAAGGATTACATATACAGTAAATTTTTTATTCTACTGTCTCAAGTCTGTTGACTCCTCCTGTCAAGCAAAAGCAATAGGTTTTGATATGATCAATAAGCATAATTATTTGGCATACAATGCAATTTTAATCCATTTTGGGTTTAGTTTTTTTGAAGTAATGGTATTTGGGTTTCTCAGAGGGCTGGACTGGGATCTGATCCAACATATTCAGATTCATTAGCCATGATTTTGTATCCCAAGGTAACTCTTTGGAAGAAAACAAATACATCTGGATTTCACATATATTGTAATGGAAAGCTGCAAAAGGAAATGCTAAAGTAACTATTTCATTGCTAGTGCATTAGACCCAAAATCTAACCAAAGTCAAAACAGACTTAGGGAATTTAGGTAGCAACTAGGTTATCCACAATATATTACAGTGAAGAACTTATTATTCCTTAAAATAATGCTACATGTCATGAGATGATGAGAACCATATAGAGTATTCCAGGCTCATAAGTTGTATGTCTTTTCTCTAAAAATAGTTTGAAATGTTGTCTTTTTTTTTTTCACAGAACCTCAGAAGAATCAAATAGAGTGAAAAATGCTTATTTTTTATTCAGAAGTGCTTTGATCAAAGTTGAAAGTCAAAGTCTACAATCAACAAAACAGTTGTTATGATCTCTGTGGGAAATGCCATGAAATTGTGCAGCCACATATGAAATAGAAGCTTTTTAGTGAACACATAATTATCAAAATTATCATTCTTTTCTGACCAGAGCTCAGGTAAAAAAAAAAATATGTCTCTTTCTCTTTAGTGCCATTTTGTAAATATAGAGCCTCTAAAGTCTGTCTCCAAGGGACGCATTTTGAAGTAATTTTCCTTTAAATTAGCTGCGGTAAAATAGCCTTTTAATTCCTATGGGGGGAGGGGAAATAATCACTCTTCCACTGTATAGTATTTATTGGCACACAGCTTTGATAGTGCAAGTCTTCAGCTGCCTTAGAACACCTGTAAGATATCCAATTTTTAAGCTGGAGAAACTGTATCCAATGTGGAGTCCAGCAATAACAGCTGCAAGACAGGTGTGATAGGCAAGGAGCCTGCCCAGAGTGAGCTGTCTCACTGCCACCTGTGTCTTCCAGGAGCAGGATTGATTTGGGCCTCACAGGGGAGGTGCCTGTCCAGGACTTGGCAAAACCAGTACCCCAGACTCCCCAGGCTTAGCTGGAAATGGGCCACAGTCCCTAGACATGTACACACATCAGTCTGTGAGCTCCACAAGGTCTGAAGGCATACACTTGTATATTAAATCTTTTCCCTCCACACAGGCAAAATCACCTAATTCCTCATCTTTGTCTGGCCACTGTTTCGTCAAATAAGTGCATGGATAAAGAAAGTACAGTATATTCAGGCAAACACAAGATTAAACTCTCATTATAAAGCTGGAAACGGCTTAGAAAAAGAGTATAACTTCTCTCAAAAAGAGTTAGATTTATTTATTAAGTCCCATTTTTGGCTCTGTAGCTTTCATTTAGGGAATTTAAGAAATGCCTCAGCTGTTATGCAGAAACAGCTCACATGGCAACACCCCCTTTCTGCTCAACAGAATTGAAATTTCAATTTCTAGATCAGAAGTTATAGCCGTGAGGTGGAAATTTAGTGCCATTCCTTCATATTTCAACTTGTACAAGCATTTATCTGATCTACTCTCTCCCTTTTTCATTGTAATATATCATCTGTTACTGTGGGTGATGCCATCTCTGCATCAGTTTCTACATCAGGTGTTTATCAGCATCAGACATGAGCCAAGGCTGCAATTTGATTGTGTTCTTATTTTATATGAATAAGCATGGGCATTCTTTTGTTCCATATATATTGTATCGGCATTAAACTGCACTGTATTAATAGTCATATTCATACATTCATCTTCATCTTTATAATATTAAAAACTTATTTTATTACAATATAACCCTCCTTTATTTTATTGCTTATCTGAGTTGTATATATTTCACAGATCATCACAGATACAGCGTTCACAGAATACACTTAAAATAAAGAAGAGTAATGATTCCTCTCAATCATCTCATGCTTCAGTTTCACTGGCATGAGACAGTGCTAAAGCACATAAAACAGCAGGGAAAGAGAAACTGTAATTGTATTATTTCTCAAAATTACAGCATTGCTCTTCTGAGTATAATTTTTCCTCAGCTACAAGAGGTTACTAATTGGCTCCAATACTTCAATGAGAAATTGTAGCTTTTTTTGAGTAGCACACACTGTCCATCTGCAATATCCTCTCTGCACGCAGGGAAGCTTCCTCTTGTTTGGTTTGAGGCCAAGTCTCACTCTCCAGGCCACAGCACGGGCCTTGAGAGCTCATCTTTTCCCAGCATCAACTCTTCTCCAACAGCAACAGCATCTTCCAAACAGAGGAAAACTGACAGTGGAGAGAGAGAGAGAGAGAGAGAGCAGTTTCTACAAGAAAATCAGTTAGGCCTTCTCTGTATGCTTCCTGAAATAAGGGCCCATCCTTTTACTTTGCTTTGGACACACAAAGGAAAGAGGGAAAAGGGTGCTAACAATGCTCTGTGCCTAAAAGAGCATTAAAAATTGTTAAGTTGATTTTAAATCCATGGGAATGCATATGAATATAAAACTGGCTTGGCATTTTTAGAGGTATCAAGCCCCATTTTTTTCTAGACAGTTATGCACATTTGTAAAAACTAAAAGTGCAAACTCCACAAACATTTTGTACCTTCCCTTCAGCAATGGACAACCCATAATCAGCTCCTGTAGATTCTTCTGGTAGCAGCTGTCAGTAGGTCTCAGGGCAGAAGAGTTTCCTTCTGTTATTTAATGCTGCAGAAACAGAAGGATGCACACAGGTAAATCTTTCCCTTTAAGTTTTTCATAACTTCTTCTCCCTTCAGTGGCACATATTCAGACATATGATACAGAAATTATTATAAACTTTTACTGCTAGACAGTATTCATAATTAATTTTTCAGTTCTGAATTTTTAGTAGCCCTGAATACAAATATAAAAGTCTTAATAATATACCAGCTAACTTTGCACGAAATAATGGAAAGAACTTGCTGGGTCCTAGAGTCTGATTGTCTGCCTTTACAGATATGTCATTGATTATTTTTAAAAAGAAATAAAATTATATAAATATCTATTTGAATTAATTATAAGTCTCATTATTATATCAAGGTTCTTCTAGAAGCTAGCCTCTTAAAGCCATCTTTTAACTGTTTTGTCCTGGGACATCTCTAAATTCCTTAAATCAGAAACATTTTCCATGTTTACCTGTCTGATATGTATATACAGAGGGTTTATGAGTGATGCCACTCTGTTTCTTTACCTTCACTGCAAGTTCTAGAAATTCAGGTGATTTATTAATGAATCCATCTCCTATCATATATAATTTTCTGCCATTTTGTAGATGGAAAGAGAAAAGATCTCATGGTTACTGCTCATGACACCTCACACATTGCATCTGGCTCTTCTAAAATCATGTGTCCTTGACCTACAACTGGTCTTCAGAGTGCTCAGCAGGATCTTAAACTCCCCAGAGTTTTGACTGGTCTGTTCAAGTGAGCACTGGTGGTTGTCAAGTCTTTTTTGGTTCAGGAGCAGTAAATGGGGCAGTACACTGTTCCCTGTCAGTACATCCAGCACCTGTGGCAGGAGCCAGTCCTCAGCGTGTTCCAAGAACAAAAGTATTTTCCTTTAAACCTTCAACCACATTTTACCTATGGACACATGTTACTCAGATATAAGCATACTCAGTTCTAAATAAATATTAAAATTACCTATCTCCCACTTTCATTTTGTTCAGATCTCTTGCAGAAGAATCAAAACCAGTGTCTTGTGTAACTTGTGTTTTTCTATAGTTGCACAGAGATTCTGCATGTGTCTACAAGAAATAACTTACTGTAAACTTGAGATGTTCTTAGAGTTACTTGTCATTTTATATGCCTATTTTAAAAAAATTAATGAAAACTGTGGTGTTGAAATAATGAATTACAGAAATTTAAATTTAAAAAACCCTAAAGGACTGCACAGAAACACTATCTGTAAGTTCAAGCAATGACTTTGAACTGTTTATCTATTTATTTAATAACAGAGACTGTTTTATTGCCCTTAGGTAATCAATCTTAATTATGTAAGCTATGCTGATTATCATAATTTTTTTTTTTGTACAACAACGTCAAACTGATTAGGACAATGGGTTTCCTTCTAATAAGTAAATTACAGATGAGTTAAAACAGCTGTCATTCAAATATCTTTTTTCCCTCTAAAGGATCACAAGACTGTTTAGAAATATTGTGCATGCAGGAAATACTTCATCATTGATATATATCCTTCTGGGAATGAGGGAGGGCAGGAGCCTTGTAAAGCATGTTAAGGCTCGAAGCAACCACAACAGAGCCTTTGTTCAGAGAAAAAAGAACTATAATCTATTAACAGCACTGTGTCTGCCAACCAAGTTTTTGTTGGCACTTTTGAGAACCCTGACCCAATGGCTGGGAATGTCTGTGCCAGGCACGTACATACCCACCAGTGCTGGTCAGCCCTAAAAACTCTGTCCACCCCACAGTTCAAGGCTGCCGAACTTGAGTCAGTGCTACCCCAAAGGCTGTGATGTTCAGGAGAGATTTGTAACTGTCTAAACTGAGCCCCAGCAGTGACCCAAGAAAACCATTGGCTTCCAAGGTGGGAGTGCAGCAGCCTGAGCACACCAGGGACAAGCTGGGGTTCATCAAGCCCCGCCTAAGCACACCTGCCATATGTTTTGGGCTGAAGTTGGATAGCTCAGCATTTGGCTCTTTTTTAGATACTTCCAAACTAATATATTTAAGAGATGTGCATTTTACTGAGGCTCTCTGTTTTAATTAGAATCATAAAAAGCAATTCTGTAACTGGCCAAAGAATTGACAGCATAAGATTGTAATCCTTAACATGTATCTTTTCTTTCCACATAGCTCCTATCCACTAAGTGAACTCATGAAAGGTTGTAAGCATGCTGTAGTTCTGAAATCATAAAGCTGGGCACTGATTAAGAAATGTTTCCTGCATATTAAAGGATATAGGGTTTTGCTACTTGAAAGCACTATGTTCCCCTGTATTGTAGCCATCAATAGATGAGGTCATGGTTATGATTTTAATGAATATATCTACTCTTCTGAAAGAGTTCCCCCTGCACTTTCCTGTACACAGTGCATCATTTTTAATGAAGATGTTAGTGGAGCTGGCATGCACAAACTCGATCTTTTTCAAGTATAATTAAACTGAAAGATAACCTGAAGGACCACTCCTAGTGTATCCCCACAGTTTCAGCTTTCAGTGTCTGGGAGATGTCTGAAATTAGTTTGAAGCTAAAAAAAAAACAACCCTCAGGTGTTGTGAGGTTATAGCACCAACTGCCTCATGCTGCAGGTCCAGCAAATGGAGCATGCATTGGTCCCTGATCTCTGCTAGGACAGAGTCTCTACATAACCTTACAGGTGGGGTTTTGGCAAAATTTTACACTTTGCTTTAAGGGTGCAAAGATACTTTGCAAAAAGAAGTGAATAGCATGACATATTTAGAATACATATTTCCACACAGGATAATGCAGATTGCGTGTAATGCTCCTCTTGTAAAATAGCCTTACACCACGGTATATTCTACTGCCTTGCCATCCCACATGACTGTTTTAAAGAACACAATTATCTCCTTATGTCCCTTTTTAGGTTGCTTATCTTTTATCCCTTTCAGTATTTCTCATAGTATTTCTAGAGTTACGGACAATGAACTATCAAGTAACTAGTATGTTACTTTCATCAGTAAGGAGTCTTGCAAAATTTGGTAGATAACTTCCTGAAGAATGTGAGATGAATGTTCTGTAAGCTCTTTGGCACCACAGACTAGCTGAGCTGAGTGTTTAGGGTGACATAATACATTTTTCCATGTAAATGCTAGGAAGAAAAAAAAGCATAAAGAAATCTAGATTTTATCCATATTGTCACCACAAAGTCTGGTAAGTGCATTAGCTAAGGGCAGTGCTTAATTCAGCACTCCTGTAAATGAAATGTTCTGTCAGAGTAATTGTTAGCCCTAGTCCAAGTACAACTTCATCATCGGCTGTTGGCAACTTGTCACTTCCTAATTTTGATTATTTCTCATCCTTATGCTCACTAACACATTAACTATTTTGCATTATCACAATAATGTGTCTTTTAATACAAATGTCCCAGTGTTTTCATAATACCAGCAGAACATTTTCCAGCAGCAATGCACTTCCCTTCGCATATGATCTCATGACTAAATTATTCCTGACTTGCAGCCATATATACCCCTAGGTCATATATGTATTTTTCTTAATGAGTGAACATAAATTCTACTGTATGGAGAGAAGTAAAATATGCCTAACAGGGAAGAAAACACATCCCTTGATAGGATGGAGGCAGGAAAAAATGTTGCTCAATTACTGCCCCCTCTCCCCTGCGTCTCATTTATCCTTGTTCTTTTTTCATATAATCATATGTCACAGAGAAATTAAGTAGAAGCTATTGCACCAGCTTTAGGAGGAACAAAATAAGGGATATCATCTTCATGATACTTAAAAATAAGACCTCAAAGAAAGAGAACTAGTGTCATAGAACATGGAACAGGAGCTAAATTTCTTGATAGCAGGGAGAAGACACTACACCCAGATAAGGTTATACTCATAAGGCACATCATTTATTTGTCCACACTAGCTTGACTGAGAGACTGATGACCATCTCTCTCCACCTTGTACCCACTGTCAGTTTTCATGAACCCCTGCAGAATGCACCTATATGCTTGCCAGGCTGTAAAGACACATTCCTCTAGAGGAATTCCTGGGAAGAAAAAGAAGAAAAAACAAAAACCAAACAACACAAGGATCTGAGAGCTACAGCTCAACAGTGTTAATAAACAGTAAAGCACCTGGAAAAACATCGGCTGGAATAGAGAAACCTCACGAGTGTGTGTGGGAGCATTATTTTCTCACCAAACCTTATTTCAGGACAATCTTTAAATCAATCACACCATTCAGATGATTCCCCAGCCAACTAAATTATTTTCTGAGATTTCTGTGTAAATTTTGCTTCATAGCATCATTGCTGTGATAGAAACTTCTGCTTCTAAAAATGGAAGAATCAGCACATGCAAAAGCTGCAAATGTTCCTACTGTAAACACCATGACAAAGAAACTGGAGGCTTGTTTTGAAATCATGCAAAGTTTGCTTTGCCACATTAAGATTAACTGGAGGTGCAAAAGCTCCTGGTCTCTGACAACTGAACTGCTTATGCAGTCATGTGCCTGAAAAGAATCAGACATTAAAATCTGCAAGCATTGCATTTCAGGATTGTTTGGGGTCTGCAATAATAACCCACCAGATACTTGCAGTCATGTGAAATGGCTCAGCCATGTCAGACAGACCATAATGACTCACTGACATCAATATGGGTTTCTGTTTGTGCACTCAGATTTGCCCAAGGAATATACTGCATGAAGCCTGCAGAAAAGAAATGCTGGTTAGAGGAGTCAGAGCCTGGAGGAAAGCCAGAGAATTATTTTGTCCACAGCAAGTTAGATTCCTAAGTAAAGTCACAAATCTGGGCAAATATGGATTAGTATAAGAACTGGATTAGCATAAGAAATATGGAGTCCCTTTGTATAACATCCTTACACCAGCACAATACATAAAGCTCTAACTGTGCTTACATTTTAAATCTGCAGATGGTTGAAAGGCAGAAAGGTTATGTCAATTTCTCTATTTACACACACAAGTCTAATACTTATACTGAAAATAAATGGAGGATTTAGACTTATAATCCCTGAAAAAAATTGCATTCCACAAAAAGATCTTATTAAGAAAGTCCTAGGCCCTCAGAATATGGGTATTCAGCAGACTTGACTGCATCTTGTAAAAACCAAGAACTGCTCTTTATAAAGTCAGTATGTCCTGTTCTTGAGCAGCCCCTTACAGCTACAACCAAAATTTTCCAAAGGTAAAGAATGTAACAGGATTTATAGTTCATATAAAGTGACACATGCACAACTATATGAGATCTTTAAAAAAAAATATTCAATATTTTTCTACACTAGATTATTAAAATACATATATTAATATAAGAGAGAGAGCAAGAAAGAAAAGAGAAATTTGTTTGTAACCAAAACTTCAGACATTTTGCTAATCTGCAAAATCAATCATGGGGAAGGAGTAGATTTTATGAATGGAGAACAAAATATACACTGTTTTAACAGTGAACATTTTGTATCAGCATGAGAAATATGGCATAATTGTTTTTTCATATGCTCAGGAACCTGACTGAAAAAAGTACAGTAAGTTGGAAAAACTAAATAAAGACTATTTCAGAGAAGCATCAGTCCCTTTCAATTGCTCCCTGACTAGACAACACCTTACTTGCTATTTAGGCTTTAAGCTTGCCAAGAACAAATGGTCCAAGAAGGTCATTCTTACTTCAAGGCCAGTTTGGCTTTTCTCCTATACTGCATTCATGAGTTTTATTTTACAATGAAAAAAAATCCTGCAAAACAGCTTAAAAACACTGGTTCCTGGTGTGTGCTTCAGTTCAGACTGTCTTGTCTACACCGAACTGTTCAAACATGCTGGATACCAGCCTTTTCAGAGACTCCTAGGGCTGTGTGTCATAGGGACAATTACATCATCTAATCTGACCTGAAAGATAACAAAAGACCTTCGGTTTCATCCCCTTATTTCTGTATTAAACCAGAAAGGCATCCAAGCTTGAGCTGAACAAGTTAAGAGAGAAGTCTACAGAAGTCTTTTTCAATAGTTTGTTCCAATGTAAGACCAAAATGGTAATTTATTTTCTGTTTGTAGTTATCTAGCCAGATTCTGCTGACAGCCACTGGTATTTATTAATATATTAGTGACTCTAGTATTCCCCCTTCCACCCAAGAAACCTGAATACTTGTCAGGAGTCACCTCTTGGTACACTTTCTAATCAAGGCTTTTTAAGCAATCCACTGTAAATTGTCTTCTGTGATCCCAAAACTGTTTTTATGTGACTCTTCTGTTTCTCAAAGTCCTTTGAAAATGTATCAGAAGAACAGCTTTATAGCCCTCTGCTACTCTTTCTTTTTGTGCATAAAAGCACTGATTCCAAAGTGGTTTTTCTCTAGACTGCCATCTGGAAGTTAATGACAAGCTAAAAGGACACTATCACAAATCCCTTTTTGCAGTCATTGTTTCCAGGATATGCCCCCTACTTGTCAGCTTGCCTTTTGCAGTCCAGCATGTGAATGCCCTGCTTTTGTAGAAAGGACCCAGCTTAGAAAGCAATCCAAAGTCACTGTAGGATTGACTTGTCTTGATGATTATTTAATTTTTTTCTTCAGTCCTTGGAGCAAATGTGTTCAGCTGTTATTTTTTGCTCCAAGTCACAAAGACAATGTCAATTGTGCTAGATCTAAGGTAGATCTTAGGCAGATAAGCAGGTCTTAAAATAATATTTGCTCATGAAAGACTGCCTCATTCACAATACGCCAGTAATTCTATTCTTAATCTATTTCATTTACATTTTGTTGGTACTGTGGAATATTTTCCTCTAAAATTAGAATTCATTCCGTGTTACAGTAAGGCTTTCAAAGCCCCAGGTAGATTGTAATCTAACAGTTAGGCCCTCCCAAACTAGTAACTGCAAAGGAAAATATCAAGTTTGTTTAACTGGTAATGTAGCTAGTTTAGGATTCCTCAGTTCAGTTTTCCTGTGCATTTTAAACATCACCATCACATCTCTGCTCTCCTACATTTTTGAAGCTTTCTTGATATTCTCAATATTTATTTTAAAAGGATGGTCTCAAGTGAAAGACTTCCTTTGACACCTGTTCAAGTATAATTGCATAATTATCACATCCAGTCTGGGTGATAACTAAGCTGCCCTCTTCACAAAAAGGTCATAGAAGAGCTATGCCTGGCAGCTGATGGTCCACTAGTATCCACAGAGTTCTTGTATGTGCTCATACAAAAGGGCACTTTTCCCACTATCACCACTCACAACGCACATGGATCCATTCATGAGCTGCAGCACAGAGAATTAGAGGAGGTGTCTTCTAGAGACACCAACCCACAAGAAGACAAAGTCAAGAATATAACAGTAATGAGGAAATTGAAGCATCAGCTAATGTGCACTCTGTGAGTGGGATGCCAGTCACTCAAATCGTGCCTGGAGTGAACACACAGCATAGAGCAAATCATCAGCTTCCTCTGGGTCTGTCTCCTGACCCACCAGCTCAGACTGCAAGAAAGCCAGGAAGACTGTTGGATCCCTTCTCAAACAGCCTCAGTGCCATGCTCCTTTGCTTCATTTCCAGCAGCATTAGCACACAGGGCACAGAGCAACTGCTTTCCTCTGGCCGTGCTTCAGGAGCAGAGCTGGTGTCAGTGCAGCTGACTGGACCCAGTAGGTGGGAATAAACCTTTCCTCACAGCTGTGGTAGGTTAAAGTGACCCTTTCTTCTCCAGAGCACAGAGAGGCTGTAGGGGATAGGACACAAGGTGGTGCTCTGGCTGTAGGTAGTGCTCCACACACAGGTGGTGCTCCACACACAAAGGGTTGGGCTGTTCATCTTCCCCCTCACCCTTATCAAACAGTCTGTGCCAAGGAGAAAGTTTAGAGAAAAAGTTTATTGGGAAAAAGTTCTTCACCAAAGGGGTGGAATGGGCTGTCCTGGGAAGTGTTTAAGTGCCCATCCCTGGAAGTATTTAAAAGATGTGTAAATGTGGTGCTTAGGACATGGTTTAGTGGTGGACTTGGCTGTGCTGGGTTAACGGTTGGACTTGATGATCTTAGAGGTCTTTTCCAACATAAATGATTCCATAGTAGAAATATGGAATAAACAGGGTTCAGGTCATTCATTCAGGCCTGTGTCTGTTCTCATTTTGTTTTTCTTTGCCTATGCCTGAGCTGAAGAGAAGCTCTTGATGTGTATGGCAGCAGGCAATGAAAGGTGACTGTTTCAAGGAGGAATTCTTTACCACAGATGTTTTTTAAATACAGTGGGGTTTTTTTCATCTAATGCTTTTAGCAAACTTTAAGGAAGTCAAAATCTGTTATGAATATATGAAAATTCAACTTCTTAGAAAGATGTGTTTTTCTTCTTATTCTCTTTTACTTTATATATAATTTGAGGAAATCTTTTTCTATCTTTTAATTACAGGAGTGCTTCTAAAACAGGGTTAAGTGACTTCTATCATTTCTTTGCTAAGACAGATAGTGATTAATGACTTGTGGACTTGATGATCTTAGAGGTCTTTTTTGTGGGTTTATTTTGTTTGTTTATTTGTGTTTTTTTGTTTTGTTTTGTTTTGTTTTTTTGTTTTTGTTCTTTTCTGAGTAGGTTTTTTACTCCATAGAAGAAAACAGAAAAGAAAAAAACAAATATAGAACAAAACATACAGGACTCTTCAGTGCAGGAATGCCACCCAAAACCTGTATGCTATGTATATCTCTGAAAAGTTAAAGAACCTGGTAAACCTATCTGGGCTATCTGTTTGTGACCTGTGGTTGTTTTCAGTAGAGAATAAATTTTATTGGGTTATGTTAGAAAGATCTTCAAAATATCCTCCATTTCATGCATTTTGTTTCTACTGTATGCACTCAAAAGAAGTTGTCTTAGAATTTAATTATCCAAATTATAACTTACAAATGCTTTAGTTGCAGTGCATCAGTCTTCAGATAAATTTAACCAAGAAGTTGAGTTTAACCCTGAGGTGCTGCACACCAAACACTACTCCACATAACATATTCAAATTATATACCATATTTTAATTAAATTACAAGATGGTTAGAAATCAGCCTAATTGTATTTTAAACAAATACATATTCCCAGATGCTGGGATATCTTGCATACAGATAAATTCTCTCAGATAATTTTAAAACACATCACCAAGATGGCTATCATGATCACTATTGGATTGCAAAGCAGATGTTCAGAGGACAATTACTCATCAAGAATCCCACCAATCCCTATGAAAGTAGGTTTACTAAAGTACTTGTGTACTTTCATATGTAGTTCAAGATACCTAAAACATAACTCATCTTCAGTTCTCCCACCTTACAGAATACCTGGGCTCAGTGTTGCAAACTTAGCACTCAGATGAAAGTGAATCCTGATATCCAAATGTAGGATGGCAGAGGACTCTTTGCAAGCAATCAAGGGAATTATCTGGGTTTGATTCACCTCTGGGAGCTGCATTCACCCACATTCAGTCCTTCTGAACAGCCATGTTGAAAGGAATGCTGGAGAAGCCTCTGAATCCTAACAGCAATAAACAGTTATTTTCTTTGCAGAGCAAGGAATTTTTGCTTGCTGGCCAATACTGTATTTCTCTACCCTCTAGTGGTGAAAAACACTTGAAAAAACTACTGTGTTAAAAAATAATCACCAAGATTTTGGAAGATATATAGGCATTCAGAAGTTCTCAATGAATGATAAAATCACTTTTTACAGTGAAAGAGGTTACCAGAGCAGTTAAGGCACCAAAATGTACTTGGATTTCATAATTAGCAAGTTGTCTATATGAGCAAACCCAGCTTCAAATGAGGTGTGCGGTGAGTTACAGTGTGCATTAGTAATAGAAAATGGGTCTTGGTTCAAATAACTGCTTGTTACTTATTTTACAGAGTGTTTTATCTAGGCATCTCTCTAAACCTGAGCACAGAGGTAGCCTGATGATCAAAAGCTAGGAGAGAGCTCCTAGAGAAAAACTGACTTGGGCAGCATAGTGGGAATAAAGTACCTGGTACTGCTGAACACTTCTGGTTGGACACCAGTTAAATTATAAAGCTTTTATAGGGGAACTGTTGGTTTGTGCAACATTCTGAAATGCCTGTTAATACAATAGGGAAGGAGGGAAGAAGGGAGGAAGGGAGGAAGGGAGGAAGGGAGGA
>VWZV01015700.1:3418-197918 GCA_013397155.1 Irena cyanogastra | reverse complement strand
AGGAAGGAAGGAAGGAAGGACGGAAATCTGTTCTGCTTCATTGGTAAACACCAGCTGGTTAATTCCAAGATGAAACTGAAAATAGAAAGGCTTTTAAAAGAATTCTATAGTTAGTAGACATGTGGCATGTAAAAGACAAGGAAATTTCATTTGTTTTATGTAGAAGTATTTTATTAGGCATTAGAGATGTGTTTCTTTTAAAAATGAAAAAGAGGATTCTAGTTCTGCTTCTGAAAATCTGCTTCATACAGTGCCACCTGTTAAATCACTCCTTAAACTTCTGTAACAAGAAAATAAAAGAGAATTTGCAATTTCAAAGATATTTCTTAATGACTCAATAGATAAACATTTGTAGGTATATTCTATAGTAGTGATCTTCCCCAAGCTACACTCACAGTAGAATTTACTTCACTGGCCCTCAGAAAGGGGGCATTCCAGTACTCAATTACAAACAGCAAAAAACAAAAGAGAGGGCATGAGTAGAAAAAATTAGACATATTAAGGGAGGGAAAAGGAGTCAAATCTTCTATTTTGTAAACTGGCAAATAATTGGCATTGAGAGAACAAAATACATTTTTATAAGGCTACAGATGCCACAGTATTTGGATTCCAAATCACAACACATAAAGTACAAGCAAAAATTCCAAGGGTATTTTGATACATTTGTCTGCTGACCTCTGTCCAAGCCTATAGATGTTGCAGTGAGATGTCAGAAGATACAAGTACATTCATGAGTGAAAACCACGAGGCCACATCCATTTTCAGAGCACTTAAATGGCGCAGTGGAATATGGTACAGACAATCAGTTCTACTGAAGATGCACTTTGTTAAAAAAAAACCCCCAAACTTCTAGCATTTTATTTAACTTTAGCCATTTCTCCCCCCTCCCAGGACAGTGACAAAAATGCATTTCACACCTTTGACCGAGTGCCTGCAGAAGTCTGTAGCACAACCTTGGTTTCAGAATGCCATTGATATAAAAACATTTCAGGTCTTCTGATCATCCATGTTTTTGTTCTATGCAGACTGTCTAAGCTGTTTCTTTGTGACTTCATTAGAAATGTTCCCACCACTGATTTCTGGAGTAAAGAGATTGCATTCCCTGAGATTGCAAACAATATCCCTGTGATGAACCTGCATGTCTCTTCTGCAGTGCTGGAGCTGGTGCTCAGCTGCTCTAAGTGAAATGGATGCTTTTTGTGACCTGTGATCTTAAATAGGCAAGAGGATCTACTCTGAAGTCAATACTCAGCTCTGAAAGACAAGTGCAAGCTTGTAATGCAAAAATACTATTTCAAAGGACTTTGATTTAACATGAACTATTTTTAATGCTCTGTTTCAAGGCCAGTGTTCTCCTTTTTTTCCTCTCTCTTTTTTTTTTCCAGTGATGAAAATTAAAATTAGTAGGCTTGAAGCGAAAATGTTTCACAGCTTTGTAAATGTTGAACTCAGAATTCAGAAAATAACTGAAGGCAGTTTTAGCTGACTTGTGAAGTGTAGTACAAAAAAACAATGACTATGAAGTACTAAAAGTTGTTGCCATTTATTTTACTAGAGTATTATATAATATTCAAATATTAATAACCATTAGTATTAATTTCTAGTTAATAAGTAATAGTCCTCTACTTCATCTTGAAAATCTTTGATAAAATATATTAGCACAAAAAGCATTCATTCTACTTGAGTTTACAAAAACATTAAAAACCTGTGACTCCCTGTGAGTGCCTTACCTAATTTGTATTTACTGACTCTGATGGTTTGTGGTTTTTTACTATGCTATGTTATAAATCAACATGCTATTAAAAACCTTTTATGAAATTCTCATAGTGATTTTTTCTCAATAGCCTCTGCTTATGTGAATGTATTTAATAGCAACATCAGAAAATAATCTAAAGTGAAATACTGCAGATTTTTAATCATTCCTTGTAGTTGTAATAGCACATATAACTCTTGGTATCTGAAAGAATAGCTTCAGTGATGAAAAGATAATAAGGCAGCAGAACATTGGATCAGGTAATACCTTCACACCCTCATACACTATTGTGGTTTATCCCAGCCTCTTACAGATTTAAGCAGTTTTAAAGGGCTGGGTTTTCAAGGACATTCTAGATATGTGCCTTGCTTCCACCAGCTATCAAATTAAAAAACTGGTTTGTGTATCGTATAACTTGACAAGAAAAAATCATGTAGGTTTTTTTAGGAAATATTTTTTAGCTCTCTCCACCCTGTTTTAATCTTATTACTTGTGGACCATTCTTTTTTTTTTTTTAATCTTTCCATTGTAAGCTTTAGTTGAGCAGTCTCAACTGCCTAAAAACTCTTTTAAATCTATTTGCCTCTTCTTTCCCATGAAAAACTAATAATATTTGAGTTACCTCTATAAATTTTGGGATGTACATATATATTAATGCACATTAAGGTGTGACTACCTTCACTTCATTAGAATGAAAATAGAACGAGAGACTGCTCTGCCTGTTGTTCAGCACTTGGCTTACACATGACTGTTCCTGAAAAACTGTGTCCATGCAGACTGCCATGGATGCACACGTGGCCTGCATTTGTCTGAGAGGTTTATAATATTCAAATAGACACAGTAGGGGTGATGACACAGTGCCCAGGAGGCAGGTGCCTCTCTAGAGTGGCATAGGTGACACAGCCACCTCCGTGGGACAACACAAGTGCGCTCCTGGGTGGCATGAGCCAACAAAAACAAGGAAGCTGTAAACCTATGACAAAAAAAGGCGCACGACCACAGGCAGCAGAAGCACCTCAGGAGTCTGAATTAAGCACTGTCTTATGCAGGCAAGTACAGGAAGGAGCTTCTTTTCCATTTAAGATCATCTGCAGCAGTTTTTCTGGACAGACTGATCATGGCACTTATTGCTTTTAGTTACTTTATAGCAAACTACAAGCTATTCTGAAGAGAGTTAATGCCCATCTCTTGTAAAAGGTGGGATTCCTAGATGGCAAATCCATAGCCATGATTCCTTCGTAAATGCTCTTTATACACTCTTCAAATGCTCTTCAAAAATCATGGGAGCAAGATACAGAAGGAAAGTTTCAATTTTTTAGCTGGGTTTCTATTCCTCTTCATTCTACTGAAGAGTTAGAACGTGCCTATATGCAGGTTCCTGTCCCGAGCATTTATAGTGGCCAAAGTAGGCTGACAGCACAGAAAAATTGTTTGGCAAAAATGGAAACGCACACTGATTTTATAGATTTCCTTGAGTTTAAATGGTATGTAGGTAATCCGAATCATTCTCTGTGAGCAGCAGCCTTCTGGGTATACGTCTAAGGCTTCTATGATCTCAGCCTTCCACAAGGAGAATATTACCTCTGTTATAAACATAACAGCTTGAAAAGGAAGAGTGAGATACAGAAAGGAGGAAAGACAGACACACTGCATGAAAGGGTTATTTTCCTTTGAATGACTGAACTCAGGCAGCAGTGGGGTACAACTGATATCTGAGCTTCTATTTAAAATTTTTATGTTGTCTGTAATGAATTCCCAAAGGCACCTCTACTAGTGAAACAATTATTTGTAATCCTCTGCCACCTTCCTTTATAGCAGAGAGCCTGCCTATGGCTTCTGTAACTTCTCCCATGGAAGCCTGAATGCCTCTGGTCCAAGATGTAATAAGGTGAAACAAATTTCCTCCAGTTACTCTGACACCTTGAATGTAGAATCTAACACAATGTAATATGAAGAATCTCCCTTTTTCAGAGAAACAATATTTTATATTACATACTTTCATTCTATAATAAAGCATGTACATTGCATATGTATTTATACATGAAATCTTCCAATATAATACAAAGCTCTTCTATGTAACTATCATATTTATATAAACATCATTACAGACTGTTCACTGCCTCTATTTGGCTCCTTACCTTCTATTACAACCTGTGTAAGTCTACCTTGGAGGGTCATCAGGACTTCATCTTTTATAGTTTTATTGTTGTTACTGTTTTGGGGTTTTAGAAGTCTCATAGCAAAATGCTCTTGAGCATTGTCAGGAATGATATTGCAATATAGTTAATGTAGGTAATAGCTGTAAAGTCACCCCTGTCCGGTCAGACAGGGAAAAGTCACAGGCTGCCTGTGTGATGTTGCTACATTTACATGTTCTTTGCAACACAGTAATCCTACTGATAGAAAGGACCAGCATTCCAGTAGTCACATATGCCCCCATCCATACTCCTGTACGTTTACACAGTTCTGACTGGCTGTAACATCTGCCCACTGGGATTATTAGCAGCCATCATACTTGTCACAAGAGTTAAAGTACCTGGAGCTTGAATAGCCCCAGTTCCTGTTGCTGCAATGTGAATAGCTGCAGTGCACGTCACAGGGAGGGAAGCAGCCCCAGTGCCTGTTGCTGAAGTGGCTGCAGTGGCTGTCACAAGGATTGAAGTTACTGCAATGCTTGTCACCGAGGCTTGAGTAGCTGCAGTCCCTATTGGAGCTTAAGTCCCCTACTCCCCTTTTGAACATTTCATGGGATTTGGGATGCTCTCAGTCACCTAACCCTAGATTTCAACTATATGAGGGCACATTCCGATTCCCAAGTTTGTTTCAGAGGTATTCAGAAGATATTCAGAGGGATGGAATGTCTCTCATGTGAAGACAGGCTGAGAGAGCTGGGGTTGTTCAGCATGGAGAAGAGGAGCCTTCAGGCACTTTATGGGGTGTATAAGCAAGATAGAGATACAGGGAGATAGCAGTAGGACAAGAGGCACTGGTTTTAAACTCAGAGAGGGCATGTTTAGATTATATGTTAGGAAGAAATTATTCTCTTGGAGGGTGGTGAAGCACTCGAATAGGAGGCTTAGAGGGGTTTTGTATGTTCCATTCCCAGAAGTGTTCAAGGCTAAGTTGAATGGGAACCTGATTATCCTGATCTAGTGAAAGTTGTCCCTGCCTGAAGCAAGGAAACCAGATGATCTTTAAGGTGCCTTCCATCCCAGGACATTCCATGAATCTATAGTAAAAAATCTTTTAAATTCTCCAATGCTACTGCAACCAGCCTGGAAGGCTGGAAGGCTTCCGAAGAATTCGGGAAGAAGGAAAAGAGGACGGGAGGAGAGAACGCCGTGAGCGGTTTCTCCCGGCCCTCGGAGGAAGGCAGGGGTGTAATTACGGGCAGTGCCCACCGGGTGGCGCGGGCAGCACGGAGAAGGCGGCAGCGCGGCGGCGGCGGAGCGCGATCGCTTCGAGACCTCGGCTCGGGCACGGCGCGGTTCGGGCACGGCGCAGTTGGGTGCCGGCGCAACCCGACGCGTCACACCACACCGATAATCCTCGCTCAGACTCCACAGGACATGAATGTCACACAGGGAACACAGCCAGCAAGAACACGAGTGTATAATGCACTTCTGAGAACACACACGGGAACTCTGAGAGCAAACAAAGCAACGTGATGGCCAGCAACTATTAAGCTAACATAATAAATGTTTATAACCACTTTGTTTTAACAATATCTGATCAGATCTATCATTATCTCAACTCCTCATGCCGCATGCTGGGCCCCAAACAAGGACTATCATGGTTTAACCGCAGCTGCCAGCGATGTACCGTGCAGCTCTTGCTCTTTCCCCCACCACCTCCCTCAGCGGGGAGGAGAATCAGAAAGAAAAGGTCTTGGGCTGACATAGGAAAAAAAAAATTGAGACAAAATATAATAATGATAATGAAACTAATTATGCTAATATAATAACAATTGCAATGAAAAGGCGATAGAGTAACAGAACACAAGAGGAACAAGCAATGCACAATACAGTTCCTCACAACCCACAGACAGACGTCCACCCCGTCCTTAAGCAGCAATCAGACACTTCTGGGTAACTATAGTTTAAATACTGGGCATGACTTTCTACAGTATGGAATATCCCTTTGGCCATTTCAGGTCAGCTGTCCTGGTTATGCTTCCTCCCAGCTCCTTGTGCAGCTTCTCACTGACAGAGCATGGGAAACCAAAAAGTCCTCGACTTAGGGTAAGCACTTCTGAGCAACAGCCGAAACATCAGTGTGTTGTCAACATTATTCTCATAATAAATCACAAAAACCCAAGCACTATACCAGCTACCAAGGAGAAAAAGGACTGTCTCAACCAAAACCAGGACAACCAGGGCGCTAGAATTGAAGTGGCTTAGATGGATTTTGGCTAACAACGAAAGGGTGAGCTATTTATAGCACCACAGTAAAGAAGCCAAGTGGCTGAAGCCTTTTTGGCACAGGGGATGATGCCTGAAATACCAATATGAGGAAACTTGGCAGGTTGATTATGTCACACTACCACAAGCTTCCCATGGTAAGCACCAGATGCTTACAAAGGTGGAAGCAACTACTGGATGGTTGGAAACATACTCTCTGACCCATGCCACTGGCCAGAACATCATCTTGGGCATAGAAAAACAACTTCTGTGGTGACACTGTGCCCCCAAAAGAGCTGAATCAGTTGTGAATGTGACACAAACAATCTCATAGAAACCTGGGCCAAGGAACAAGGCATTGACTGGGTATATCACATCCCCTGTCATGCTCCAGCCTCTGGGATCACTGAACACTACAGTGAATTGTTAATGTGTGCTGGGACATTCAAGCATTGGGATACAAATTTAGCAGAAGCCATTTCTTTAGTTAGCATTACAGGATCTTCTAGTTGATTGGCCCTGCCCAAACAAAGCTGCTGCACCCTGTGGAAGCAGGTGAGGTTCCTGCAGGTCATGTAAGAACATGGCTGAGAGAAACAGCCTGGCTTACACCATTTATGCCATTGGCCTCCTTGGCCACCTGGACACACTGCCAGCTCGTGTTCAGCCGTCTGGCAGCCAGCACCCCCAGCTCCTTTTCTGCCAGGTCGCTTTCCAGCCACTCTTCCCCAGCCTGCAGCACTGCCTGGGGTTGTTGTGACCAAGTGCAGGACTCAGCACTTTGCCTCACGTAAACGCTCTAGCACACCCCCACACACTGACACTGTCAATCACATATGTAAACACTCACTCACATTCACACTCTCACACACAGCACCAATGCACACGAACGTGATGACATTCCCACATTTTCCCATCAAAAAACGCTGAACAACATGCTGTAACACACACAAAACCACTCAGTATAAATGCATGCCTCTAGTGTAAAACAGGGACCTTTTTCCTTCCCTTCCCTTTGAAGCTACAGCCAGAGGACTGTTTTTATGATGTGTAGCTATATTTTTAAGTTGCTCTTATTGGCAAGTTCTTCTGTTTCCATGACATTTTCGATCAGTTTTCTTTCTTTTTCTAATTTTGGGTTGCCTTTGCTTGTTGCTGTGTCTCCCTTAGAGGCAATGTTGACAGTAGGAAATATCTGTTCTCTGCAACACAAAGCATGGGGTTTGGAAAAGAGTCTACATTAACAGGAATGAAGGGTCTGGAGGTAAAAAAATTCTCACAGCAGAACTGACAACCCCAACAGTTGGGGTTATTCAACATGGAGAAGAGAAGGCTCTGGGGACATCATGTGGCCTTTCAGTATATGAAGGGGAGCATAGCCTTTCAGTATATGCTCCTTCTTTATAAGCAAGATGGAGAGAGACCCTCTTCCAAGGCAGATAAACAGAATCAGGAGCAGTGGTTTTAAACTAAAAGAGGTTTAATTTAGATGGGACAAAAGGAGGCATTTGTTAGGGTGAGGATGGTGAGACCCTGGCCAAAGAACTTGTGGTATCTTTTTCCTGAACCTAATCAGGGTCTTGTTGGATGGGGCTTTGGGCAATCTGATTTAGTGAAAAATGTCCCTGCCTGTGGCTCTAGATCATCTATGGCTCTAGATGATCTCTGAAGGTCCCTTCTAACCCCATTTCATGATTCTGTGACTCGCAGAATGGAGCACATTCACCTGCTGCACTCTATTTCTCATCCCAAGTCCTAAGGCCCCTTTTTGTCCAGCCCCAGATCACATTTCCTGACTATCCCTTTGTTAGCTGTTGACAGCATGGCAGGAATACAGACAGACTGCCCAAGCACATCAGGCTTAGGCACAAGGTTTGGAAAATCAAACCTTGCCTGATTTGTATCTGGTGAGTGATATTAAAGGAAGAAGAAAATGCTTGTTTGAGTACGTAGATTACAAAAGGAAGGCTGAGCCTCTAGCCAAAAGGAGCCAGAACACAATATGTGCTCCTGGTTGTCGCTCCAGTTCTTGGGGCTGATGGAGTTCCCAAACACCTCCCACTATTTCTGTTGGACAAAGCAGAAAGTCACAGCATTAGGCTATAAAGGGCTCACAGAAATGAACAGTATTTGTCAGCAACCTGTGCTGGTGCACTTCAGCAGGAGCTGCTTCTGTTGCATTACAATTCTCTGCAAAGGCCATCAGTTTACCAGGGTTTAATTACAGTTTTGCAGTCCTCTAAATATAGTGCTTCGCTATAGGTTTTGGCATAATTTCTCTCTCTTTCAGGATAAATGAAGTTAACAATCATTTTGCAAAATGGTTTGTAAACAATCGTGCTCAGTGTTACTCTTCGTAACACAGTTGAAAAAAACACCCAAATTAAAAAAAAAAAAAAGCTAATTTCCTAGCAGGTGTTTCATCACAGAATTATCATCTATCTCCTCTGACTTCCAGTTATTTGAGCAAGGTGAGGTTTAATCTTTTTAAGCCTGTCAGCTGAAAGTAAACTGCTAATTTGCAAATGTTCTGTTAAAAAAACTCAGGAATTTTTCTTCATATACATTTTCTATGGGAAAGAAAAAGAAACAAAACACTTTAGAACATCTTAGGGGAAAAAAATCCTGGTGTATATGAGGAGTCTTCCTGGTTTCTTGAGTGCCACAGATTTTCTTCCAAATACTCTTAAAAAGTGATCTCTTTAGTGCCAGAAGATGGTGTGCTTCCACCACATCATGCTGCAGTCACCTTGGGGAAGGGATTGTGTGTGCTGTGTAAAATCATCTCTCCTCATCAAATAAGCAATACTTATGATGAAATCAAAAGAAGTTTGTGGTTAAAAAAGTATAGTTCATGTTCAACGAATGCACTTATTAATGCATTTTCAGATATATTTTGCTTCTACTTTCAATGAATTTTTAGAGTTGACATTTTATCAAAAGAAGTTTATAAATAATTTTCAAATAGTTATTAAATTCTTATTTGGAGATGATAATGTCTTTAACTGAAAAAAAAGACAATTAAGATTTAAAATACATTGTTGTCTCAATATTTGAAATAATATTCAGGTGTTTGAACTGTTTGCACATAAATATCTTTTACTTGGTTTCCTATTCATTTATGCAGACCCTGCTGAAATTTTTATATTAAAACTTTTTTATAATAACCAAAATAACTAAAACTGGTTTTGATGTTCAACAATTTATTCTATAAAAAGTGCAAATATTTTATTTCTGTGTAAAACAGTAAACTGAAACCAAAAAGTTTTGCTCCACAGTGTTCCAGATATAAGTAAAATGTCACAGTCTTCAAAAAGAAAAAAGAATTGAGACCTAGTAGAACTGCACCATCACAGTATGTACATGTGCATGGAATGTAAGGGTCTTAAAGTGAATTTTTCTCTTTCATCTTTCATATCTATTTTTCTATCTAACTAGCTGGAGTCATTCATAGATGCAGAAAGGATAGGTAAATTAAACTTTCCTTTTTATGCCTTTCCAATTACCTTCTTAAAGCACACTGTTTATAACCAGCCTAATTTATAATAATTCATACTTATATATCATATTGTTAGGCTGATAAGAAGTGAAGCTTAGAAGGCAGCAATATGAGGACTTTTACTTCTGGGTGTGAGTTGCTGATGGGTTGAATCACAGAATCATAGAGAGAATTTTTTGGGTTGGAAGTGGCCTCAAAAATCACTGAGCTCCAACCCCCTGCCATGGGCAGGGACACCTTCCACCAGACCAGGTTGCTCAAAGCCCCATCCAACCTGGCCTTGAACACTTTCAGAGGTGAAGCATTCACAACATCTCCAGTGCCTCACCACCCTCCCAGTCAAAGATTTCCTGCTAATATCTAACCTAAGCACATAGTCTTTCAGCGTGAAGCCATTCCCCTTTTCCTGTCACTACATGCCCTTGCAAATAGTCTTTCTCCAAGCAAAAGCAGACCTGCTGATGTCTTTAAAGGTTTTACAACACTGAACTCATGTTTATGACTTTAGCATGAGAAAATGACAGGACGAGACCTACTGTCTCATGGCTTTTACTCAGTGGAAGCTCCATACACAAACAGTACACAGATGATGCAGCAGCAGCAACAAAGGAAAAGCTTTGTTGGCAGTGTGTGTTTTGTCCTATGTAGCAATTTGCCTTGGTTGCCTAGCATGGTGGTTTCTCACTGAGTTTTTGTTGGAGGCAATGCCAAATTTGCTGGGGCATGTATGCCAAGCAAGGAAGCACTACATATATCTTTAGCTGAATAGGCTGTAAAGAAAGGGATTGGCGTGTGGGAGGTTGCTGGATTTTTTTTTTCCCCAGATATTTTCTTATCTCAAAATGAAAAATGAAATAAAGTTTTCCATTGGCTGCCAGGACCGAGGCTAAAGCGAAACAAATGCTAATTGAACTTGTTAAAATACAGGTATTTTTATTACACATTTTCAATGTTGTATTGAAAAACATCTCAGCTTCACCAGGAAGGATTAATAAGATTGCAGTACAGCTAAACCCAGACAGCTTTGCAATTTTTTAAAGAACTGATAGCAGTGATGTAGCAAGACTGACTTAGACATAAATTCAGGTTTTACAAATGGAATCCTGTGATGTTCATCATCAGAAGGTTTTACACAGGTCTGGGGTGTCTGGCATGCGTTAAATGCCAGAAAACAGTGAAAGAAATTAAATAATCCTGCTGCAGTGTTCTGTGAGGAAGACAGAATCAATGCCAGGTGATCTGTATCAAAAAGAGGATCTCCTTCCATCCAGCATCACTTGCTGTGGCACATTACTCAACAAGAAGAGCATTTTCTGTGATGCAGACTTGAAGACAGCTTTCATTGTCAGACAGGATACAGATTTTCTCTTTCTCTCAACTCATCCTTAGAAGTAAATATTAAAACACTTCTTTAAAATAATTTACAACCAGTAAGAATAAAAACTTATTCTCAACAATTTATACCTCAGCATCCGTGCTGTGATGAGGAGGGGAAAAAAAATGCACTTTCTAGAAAATTGAGAGGAATATGGTGTTTAATTTATCTTCCCCATCATGTAGTCATGATGACGATCAGAGTTGTACATCCACTTACAAGATATTGCTCCAGATTTTGGCTACTCCGCTATAAGGAAACTGTGTAAGTATTAGGAGAAATCTAGAGGAGATCAGTGGAGATGGAAAATGCCTTTGAAAAAGCCATCTGTTAAATAAATTTGAAGGAATTAGATTCAAAAAAACTTGAAAAATAAACTAATAGCTTCAGGTACAAAACCTTGCTATAAAGAAGCTTTGTGACAATTTGCGTTCACTTTCTATTCACAAAGAATGCAGTTCAGTGCAAGAGGAGTGCCTCATTCTGGCAAGAGGGGAGCTTTGTTTATACACAGGAGAACATATCATAGCTGTAAGGCCTTATCAACACCTTATCATAGCTGTAAGGACACTGTGACACAGTGGAACTATTCTATTAGAGTAGCTCTGGAGAGCATTTGATTTGCTTTAATAGGTTTAACAAATATCCAACCAGGTGTAGAAACACCTCAGCTCAAGGAGTTCAACTCTGCTTGTCTCTGCTGGCAGTGCTTTTCCCTGAGTTTATAGGACTTTTTCCAGCCTGATGAAGAAAAATACATAATTTGAAAAACTCTGTGTGATCAGGGATAAATGAAGTAATTCCTGTGTCTCATGATCTATTATTAAATGCTGTTTATTTGAGCTCAAAGAGGAAACACCTGGTTTAACTTGTAGTATCTTGAATGCTAGCCTATGAAGTCAAGTGATTATGATATGATCAAATTGAGTATGATACACAGTTATAAACCAGCCTGTGTTTACTTGGGAAGATTGCTAATTAGTGATGAGTTCCTTGTAATCACAGGTAACCTTTGTCATACAATTAGTCTGCAAAGCAAAGCTGCCTCAAGCAGTGAATGTGTGCAGTTCATAATATCCCTTACCACTGGAGCTAGAGAGAATACAGTGATGGAGCAGCAGCTCTCCCATGCACGCCAGAGCTGGTCATGAAACTTTGCCTTCTGTTAAAACAAGCTGACTTTCCTTTGAAGACCTAAATAAATACAGAAGAGGAATTCTACAAGCCAGTACCATCTGTACTGTGGTGTTTTTAAAGCTGGGCACTTTAGCTTTTCTCTGTACAATTGAAGAACACTCTTCCTTCTCAGGCTTGTGGTAGTGCCACTTCTACCACAGAGATCCCTACCCCTGCAGCAATTTCTAACAGGACTCAGCTATTCTTACTACTCACTGACACCATCTTTCCTCCTCTCCATCCCCCACTCCCTGTGCCTTTTACCTGACCAGAATATGTTGCTTGTATCCTGGTTAATAAGTTCCACTCCAAGCACTGTTATCTGTCTTGTAAGGAATGGGACACATCTTTCAGTGACTGTTACAGAAGCCAAGAGGACAAAAGTAATGCTGACCAAAATGTAATTGCACAGGGTAGAAGAACATGTACAGAAGATAAGTACAGTATGGCACAAAGAAAGTTTGCATCAAAGACATTGAGAATATACTTAATGAAAAAGATTAAAAACACAACTGACAAAATTTTAAAAGGTTACTGATTTAGCTATATGTGGAAATATGAAGCAGCAGATCAGATTGCACTATTGTAACACTTCTCAGCCTATGTGAGAACCCATGGTTTTGAAATCTATCCAACATTTATCTGGAGTTGTGAGTAGCCAGATACTCTCTGAAATCCACAATGTCATCTTGCTTTTACTAAAACCAGTGGGCATTTAAAAGGGAATTGGTTTCTTTTCTTTTTTTGTAAAGCGTTATTGGTTGCAATGGTATATAATTATTGCCCTAAACCAACCTTGTCATATATACAATTAAAGCAGAAATAGTACTTGTGTTATTACCAGGCTGAAGATGAGAGACTTCTGCTGAGAATTTTATGGCAGCACATTTCATCCCTACACCATGGAAAGTTTTCAGATCCTCCTCTAACCACTGTTCATCTGTAAACACTACCTTAGACTGGATTCAACTCAAAACCTAAATTGTCTGAATGCAGCCACTTTTCCTACATCTCAAGGAAACATTTTGTGGTTTGTCACTTGGGACGTAATTGGTAATTACATGTGGGACTCCAGTGATGCCTATTATTAAGCCCCTGTTCAAAGCTCTTTATCATATTGCCAAATCAAATTAACCATTTAGACTTAAATTTTCCGTGGTGGCTGTCTGCTCCAGACCAATTTTTATTTTCAAGAGAGAAAGAAGAAGAAAAACGTCCAAGGTAAACACATTGCTCTGTGGGCAGTAAAGCCACTTGAAATACAGCTTGTAACTCAAATGCATCCTCAGATCTTTTGTAAACATTGAATGAACACTGATCCTTTTCCCCTTACCTGCATTACGAAAGCCTCTCTTCTGAACAGATGGTTTTATGAAACTTGTAGCAGCCTGATACCTCATGGGCTACTACCCTCTTGTGGAACTGCTTAAACAAATTAAGTCCTACAGAAGCTATTGCAGAGTGGAGGGCTGCCTGATAAGCACGAGTCCACACATTCTTTCCTTAATGAAAGAAGGTTAAAAATCTGGGTGGAAGGCACTTTTTAAACAACCTGCCAACCACCCCCACCCCAAGCAAAGGGAGAGGGGCATTTTACTTCCCAGTCATGCAGAGAATAGGAGTCTGAAACTGGATAAGCAGCCCGCAGGAAGGCTGAGAATGAGCAAGAGTAGCTTTTCTAAGCGTGGAGTACAGCCTCTTTGGTCAAGGAATGAAGTCAAAGAATCAGAACAGGAACACCTAAGGGAGCCAAGGAAAAGGAAGGGCGACAGCTGGGACAGATTCAATTAAGGGCAGCATCCTAAAATGCATTTGCAAAAACCTGATTAAAGTTACGTAACTGTCACATCTAGCACATCCCATTTTTTAAGTCCTTGACTTTGTAATTTTAAACTACTCTTAATGTAGTATTTTTGGATGTATTTTAATTTATACACCTGAAAATAGGCCATCTTGCTCATTTGGGCATTGTAATACTGAGCTAACCCCAAAAGCTTTAAGATTCTGAGTGCAAAATCCAGCCTCTGTGACGAAGATGGTGCACATGGTACAACATCAAACCTGGCAAGCTCTAGCTTTGCAGTGAAAAACAAATTCAAAATCTAGGCAATTCTCAGTGACACCTGGACTTTGAACTGGAGATTGCTTATATTTGCCAGTTTTTACACAAAAAGAGGTGTTTATTCACTTTACATTTACCAGTTGTTACCGAAAAGCCTTAGAAGTAATCATAAGAGGTGAGAAATTAATAAACTTTCTTTCCCATGCCATGAGTGAATGCTTTAGGCACTTGTTTAAATGATTCTTCTCTTTTTGAGTACTTCTAGCGTAATTAACTTGGAATTCTGAATTTTATATTGAAGGCTCTTAGCCCTCTCCACTTTCTTTTTCCTCTCTTTATTCCTTTACCCTAGAAAAGTCTAGCATGTAACCTTATTTCATACTGAATTTCTAAGAAATGTTTATCAGTCTTTTAAGTGTTATCATATTATGTGGGAAAAGGTGGATGCTATTAAAATTGCTGATTTTATAGGGAAATAGCTGCAATCTATATGTATTATGAGTGGCCTGATCTTTTCACTGTGTTTTAAACTACCCCATTAGGAAGAAATATTTGAAGAACCTGCAGCTTAGGGCTGATTCTTCCTAGTTTTGGATCTAACGGCACTTGTGTGGGACTGCAGCATTGCTCTGCTCAAGAGAACTGTTGTGCCAGGCATGCTCACATACAAAGAGCTCCAAAATCAAAACCTGAATTTAAAGCACTTTCCATGCTAAGAAAGAGATCTGGGGGTTCTACTGCTGTAGAAAAATTCTTTTTCAGGTCTGATGCCAGCTGTCATAAATCAAGACTGTCCAGTCATCTTTTGTTAGCGTGGTTAACATGATGCATCTCTATTTTTCTCAGAGCTGACTGATTCAGAGCTAATGGTTAGTCTCTTCACAGAGAGTCCTCAGAATCCCCCGTAGAGGTCCTTATGTCTCTCTTCTGTCACTTCAGGGCCAGCTGTTAGATCAGACCAGGTTTATCACAGCTTTACCAAGTCAGGTATTGGAAAACTTCCAAAGACAGGCTTCCAACCTCCCTGGCAGTCTGTTCCACTGCCTGTCTGTTGTATTAGGAAAAACAGTTCTCCTTATATGTATCAAGAACCTCTCTTATTTCAGCTTTTGCTGTTGCCTGTCCTATCTCTGAAGGGCCTGACTACTTCCTCTTAGTCCTTTCCCTATAGGCACCAGGGTGGCTGTGAGGTGCCTCCAAAGCTGTCTGTGCACCAGGCTGGACAAGTCTGGCTGCCCCAGCTCCTAGGCACAGGGCAGTGCCCCAGCCCTTATCATCCTGGTGGCCTCTGCTGAATTGTCCCAGGTTGCTGATGCCTCTGCTGAGGTGGGGCCACAAAAGTGCATGCAATTCTCCAGGGGGTCTGTGAAGTGCCAGGTGGGGGGGTAAACTCTTTCTCCTGAGCTAGGTTACTTACCAAGTAGAAATCCTATGAAAACCCAAGCATACGGTTTCTGTTAATAAAAGAGAAGACAATTTACATATTCTGGTTTATTCCTTTCATTGTTTTGGTGTTTTTTTCCTTAATTGCTTCTATCCTCTGTCTTCATATGATTACACTGCATGGACTTCACAATGATGATATAGACAAAACTAAGACAGCTTCTTATGCTGAAGAGTGCCTGTTTCACTGTGGTATAATTCCTGAACATAATCAATATTTGCAGTCATCTTCCCATGTCAATGTTATTGACATTCTGCTAAACAGTATTCTCATCCTGTAATTTTCCTTTGAGAAGTCAAATCCTCTGTACCATCTTTTTTGTTAATGGCACTGTTTCTATAAGGACACCACAGGAGAATGTGCAGCATATTGCAATTATAGTTATGCTATAGAGTTGAGCCATAGAAAGATTTGATTGAAGTTATTGGCATATTCATTTTTAAACTTCAAAAGCTATCCAGTGTACATAAAGAATGCAAGCACGTGAGAATGCTTACAATCTGCTATTCTGAATTTAAAATTAAAACAAGCTAGGTTCTGTGCCACTGTCACAATTGCATATTCCTTACGTATACTCCTTACCTTACCTACTTTAAAATGCACTATGAATAAAAACATAGAAGACAACTGAATTATTTCTATATAGTTTATTTTTTTAAGCTTAGTTGGGGAACAGGAGATGACTTTGAATGTGTCAAAACCACATAATTTGATGGCTTACAGGTCAGAGTAAAACTTATTGTCAAAGTGAAATCAAAATTATAACCAGTGCTTAATCTTCCTCTTAAGTCTTCATTTCCTGCAGTTTCATACCTTTCAGTGGAAATAAGAATGTTTGCCAAGTTAAATGCAGGCAGATTCAGGTGTTTTACAGGTTCTGAGTTCAGAAATGGTCACAGCACAGCAGTATAAATAATGAACACAGATGGGACAACCAGCAGCAAGTGTTATTTCACACCACATAATCTGATGAAAAATCATAAACTCTTAAAGGCTCTAGGTCCACTCTTCTGTCAATTAACTAATACTGCTAAAAGGAAGGGGAAAAATAGTATATGTATAGTAAGTATTAGGCAAATTGAGAAATCAGACCTTGATGAACATAGATGAAATTTAGAATTTTTCTGAACACAGAAATAGAGATATACATATATTTACTCATACACTAAGTATAGATACATGTATAAAATGTTAAAAACTCAGATATGGAAAAATACATATGAACATAAATATTGGAAGAATCCAACAGTTGGATTCTTGTTGCCTTTGAAAGTAAACATGCCCACCATAAAAGTGAAGAAAAAAATGAGGGTAATCTAAGAGGAAATCATGAAGCCTACACCTCCTTCTTTGCATTCCCAGAATTACAAAAAATAAATCTGTGTATCCTCATCATAAAATCAGGGGTAGCCATTCTTTAGAGGCAGATAGAAATTTTAGCTGGAGAAATAGCTTTTCATTCCTGATTACAGTGTTCCTATTGGAGCTCTTGAAAGCATATTCCTGCTGTCCTCTAGAACAAAACTTTCTCTGTTTTTGGAGATAAAATTTACTTTCCCTTCCATTCTTCCTATTTATCCTTCCCATCAAAATAATATAGCCACTTTTAATGTTTCCTTTTAGAATATGCACAATCTCTACCCTTCTTTTCGCACATTCACTTATTTATTTTTGGTTGTTTTTGCCTGAATTAATGTTACAAACTACTTGTAGAGTTTGGAGTACATCACTTATTCCCTTCTTCTGACACCACTTCTTATGTTTATTTCTGGTGTAAATGCTTCTTCACAATCTATTTTAATTGGATATGACGTTCCTTTTTTCCCTTGTTCCAAGAAGAAACTGAGCTTAGCTCTTTTTATGACATATTGCAACTAAACAGGCCTTCTTTCTAAGATGTATTATTCTGGTTTTGCTTATAGCACATTTTACTTGAAACAATGTTATTTTATTACCTTATTTTGCTGGCATTCCCCACAATACCTTATGAAACTGAATAAAGGTAACACTGTCAATTCATTTTCCCAAAACCATTTACTTTCCTCATAAAAATATTAAAGACAATCAGATGGACGAGCTAACATGTTAATATTTCTCTACAGTAAGTGGGCTTTTTTTTCATTTTTTAAAGTATTTTAAATAGTTTTTAATTTCTGAATGGTCATGATCTCTTTCCACATCAGCTTTGACTAAATGCAAAGGAGTTTCAGACGAAAAAAGCTTTTGCAAAATCTCTTCAATTATAGCAAATAGATTACTAGATTTTTAGTTCTTCCCTTCATGTGAAAAGCTAATCACAATAAAATTTCAAGCTGTGATTTTCTCTTGCTCTGATATAACTTAAAATAAGAAATATTGAAATACATGACTGGTTACTTTTAATCCACTCTAATCAGATTCATGATTACATACAAAGCTGTGGTTGAACATATGAATTCCTTGACCTTGAATGACCTTGTTACTATTTATGAATCTGTATTAGGAGAACATGTGAATGAAGTAGCTTCAAGTTACTCAAAATTTTGAAGTCCAGTAATGTTATAATTCTATACCCACCTTGCACTTGCATATTTGAAATCATTTTTGTTTAGGCCAGAGGACTGCCTAATTTTTTTTCTTTCTGTTTTTTCATTTATCCTTTTCAGTGAGGCTTCTGGTTTTTCTTCTGTCTCCCCAGTTGCAATATCATCTTTAAATAGATCTACTCAGAAGCTATTTTGACATTGCTAATTCTGGAATAAAGAAGCAGCATGAGTTAAGAAACCTAGTGAAATGCTGACTCTTTCTAAGTATGCACTTTTGAGAAGGGCATCTGGCATAAAATATAAGTTCAGAAATCATAGAATAATCTATGTCATTGAATGTAGAGAAATCCTGGTGAACTACTTAGTAGAAAGCTTGAAGTGAAGGTAGTTCACATTAGAGATAAACAAAAGAAGATGAACATAATGTATACATAATAGTGAACTACATGTTAAGGTTTCTCAGATTAACACTCTAGAGGTCTGTTTGAAATTAGAAGCAATGGCATGATGCAAAGGTACCTTTATACTGTGAGAAAATGTTTAAGTCTTCAAAATATTCTTGCCAAAAGGCTGAAAGATGAGAAACACAACTAGTCTTTATAAGCAATCTTTATGTGCCAGTAGGTGGAAGGAGGTATTTCACAAGCCTTTTGTCTTCTTCCCTGCAATGCAGGTGTTAAAGGAGAAACAGTGAGGAAGCTTACAGCAGACTTTCTCCAAAGTATTCCAGAATTTGAGGGGGTTTGACATGAACTTTGTGTGTTTTGTTTGTGTATGTAAATTAAAGGACTTTAAACCAGAAATCAGAATAAAGTAAGCCCATCTCCTCATAGGTTAGAGGCTCACATCTTGTTTTATCCAGCAAGTTCTGAGTCCTATTAAATAAAATTGAATATTTTCTAAAAGAAAGATGTATCATGTTTACATCCAGATGACAGTATCATTCTGAGAGGCAGAAAACATGAGTTTAACTATCCTTTGGGAAGGAGAGTGAGTAGATTTATGTATGCAACTAACTGAACCAGCATTCTGGTTATTTGACTGTGAGAACAGACTTCCTAGTGGGGTGGTGGCTACCCCAAGCTAACTGTGTTTAAGGGGTATTCAGATATTGCACTTAATAATGTGCTTTAACATTTTCCCAGGCAGTTGGATTTGGTTATCATTGTATGTCCCTTCCAGCTGGAATTATTTTACTCTTTTCGGCAGTAGATATTTCCAAAGTAACCTTTCATATTTAATCTCTCACTTTGGAAAGTGAAAAGACATTTGCAGAGAATTAATTACGCTTAAATTTATATGTAATAGCATATATCAGAAGTGGCTACATAAGGCTCCTTTAGGAATTGGTAAAAAACCCCAGATGAATCAGATGTAGACAAACATCTTGAAGTAGACATGCAAACCATGTCAGAAAAAATATTATCTGTAAATATCTACAAACTGTGAAAAAAATTAAAAATTTTAAAGTCAGATGTAAACAGTAAGCTCATAGGCATATATACTTAGGAAAGAAAAACCCCACACCTAGTTCTGGTGTTCTACAAAAATTTAGGCCTGGTCAAATCACTCTTGATTCTTCCAGGGTTACCAGAAGCAGAATTTCAGAAAATCTGGTATGCCATGAAATCTAAATGATTAGTTTAGATTAAGTCAGATTAGACTGACTGCTTTCTTAGAGCATAAATTTTCTTTGCAGCAAAGGCTACTGTTCAGGTGTCACCTCACTTGGACTCCTTATGTACAGGCAAGTAAGGGATGGAGAGCTGAAAACAAGGTGTCAACCAGAAAGTACAAAAATTCACTGATAGGAAGGATAAACAAAGTCTCTTGATCCAAAACACCGTTAAACTTATTAAAGTACTCCTGCTTGACCTCATTTAGTTCTGGGACTGTTCCCAGATTTTCTGACAGATTTAATCCTGTTTCTACCTTTTCTGATTTTCAGAGACCATATTTTGTAGTTTTCCTTCTAGTATTAATTCAGGCAGAAAACTAGCTCATTTTAATTCGTCCTTTTTGGCAGAATAGTGTTGGATGTAAATTGAATATTCTATTTGATGTATGCAACCATAAAAATCCATGACCTTATAATTAAAGAGGTTCAGCATAAATAAGCCACTATACACTGGAGTGTGAACAGGAAATCTGGAGTTTTATTTTTCTACAGACTAAGCTTTAGCAGGTTTTTACAGCAGAATCTCAGGACCTTGTGAGTAATTCAGTAACTTAATCCTTGAGGCATTTAAAAATATTCAAATTGGCCCACTTATTTTTTTTCAGCATCAGCAAAAGTTTGCTGCTTTTTCACTTGTACAATTAAAACTTAGCAGGCAGACTGTGTGTCAGTCCGGTTCCAATGTAATTTCATAGCAAATCAAAGTGATCAAGAAGAGCAATTCTAACTCCAACCATGCTCTCATGCGGCCATGATTCATTAGTTACAGTACCAATAGTCACAGAAGCTGCATATGTAGCACGGATATGAGTAGAAAGAGAATTTAGATTTAGGTTTCAACACTCAGAATCACTTGAAACTTCACATTTAGAAAAATTAATTTCAGGAATGGGGCAAAGTACATCCTTGCAAGTTGTCATAGCTAGTAGTTCACTCATATCTCATATCCTGAACTACAAGGAGTTGGCTCAATCCATTTTGCTTTTACATATTTCAGATTATTGGTAATGGAAATAGGATCAAAGTATATAAACCTTTCTTGGAAGATACAAAATTTTCCTTACAGGTCTTTACAATAACTTGGTAAATTTCCCACTGTCACTACTTTACATTGGTTAAAACTCTGTAGCTGCTTTTCTGGTGTATTCCAACAGTAAAAACCTGAAACTTCTGGGAGTACTTTGTGCAGTAATTCCTTTTTTTTTTCTTTTCTTTTTATCCTGCCTTTGCCATTTCAGTAACATAATTCATTTTTGTGTTTTACGTCCTCATAAACCATTTGTGCTTTTATGTTTATCTGCTTTTTTCAGAAACCTAAATCAAAATCCAAAAGCTTTCAGTGCTGCTCAGCCAAGATGTGTGCACGCAAGAGCAGCAATTGAGGCCTCAGACTGCATTGGAAAGGGCAGGTTATGTAGTGACTCGCTTGTGCACCTCAATGGTCATTAATGTCAATTTTATTTAAGAGTAAATTAATTCTACAAAAGCTTCTCACTTTTGCTATAAAGCCCTGACTGGGGAAAGATTTTTATTCAAAAATGCGAGACTAACTAAAATTTTCTTGTTTTTTTTGAATAGTATTTGATTCAAACAAAACTTGCATATTTCATTCGGTATCCTGACTCAGTTTATGTTGCATATGCAGGGTTAATTCACTCTTGCAGAAGATTCTTTATGACACTTTCAGGAGTCATGGTGAGTTATTACCATTAACCTTAGCTAAAAGCAAGAAATTTTTAAAACTGTTTTGCTCGTAGTCCTAGGTTCTGCCAGCTTCTGGAAGATCTTTCCCCACCTATCTTAGCCTTCAGCATTTAACTTCAATTTAATAGCAATAAAAATAGACTGGGCATCAAAATTTAAAGAAGCTTTTGTCTTGTCTCCTGCTCCTCTTTGAGGTGCTATTGAAAAAACCTCCATCTTTCTTTTCCCTGGTGCTGTGTAGCTGATGCAGAGAGCTGGGGAGCTGCTACACTGCCTCAGGGCAGCCAGGACTGTGAGCCACACCCCAGCTAACTCCTGTACACCAGGCATATTGGAAAAATTATTTTCCTGTTCCTGGTCAGAAGCATTGTCAGTAGAAGAGTGGAAAAGCACTTTAAACTTTCTATTTTTTGTAGGATAATCATATTATAGAAGTAAATAGTAGGTTTTGGATTAAAAGTATGGGGACAAACAAAAGGCTGTCCCTAGGTGCCATGAGCTATATTATGTATTTTACCCATTCTTGCGATTAAGAGACTTCAGCAATGGAATATTAAAGACAAGATTTTTCTCATTCCAATTAAAGTAATTTCAAAACAAAGTTCGAACTGCCATTTCTCTGCACAAAATCTCAGTTGGAAGAATGTTAATAATGCAGTCAGACCACTGGTTATGTCAAATTCCAGAGGAGAAAGCATGAGGAAGATGAAGAGAGAATAAAGAAGAAAGGTGCGTGCTGAGCATATAAAGATTGTAAAGTTAAATTTGTAATTTAAGCTGCACAATGGGCATGTTTTTCAATTCTATACCATTTGTTTGTAAAGGAAATGAAATTTATATTAATCAATGCTGAACACCTTCCAAATGCAGAGACGATCAGTCTGAAGACAGACCAAGACTGGTGATCTCTTGCATTTCCCAAAACCAGTGGATGTTGTTTGTTGCCCTACAACTTGTATATTTCTTTTTGTTTGCTCCTCGAAAACCTCTGGAAAATCTACGAAGTAGAATATCCTTGAAGTCAGCTTGAAACCCTTTTTCTCCATCACCTCTTTTTCACAGGTATTACAACAGCAAGTAAATGAGAAGCAGAAGACCATCCACAAAGAAACACTGGCAAAGATGGGGATTTCATGTAGTGAAATTCCCTTTTGAAGGAATTTCCACTGAACCAAAAGTTTGTCTCCAGATAAATTAAATGGAGTCTAGCTGTGCATTTCTTAATACATTGTAGAACACAAGTGAAGTTAGATTAACAAAGAAAAGTTCAAAATTACTGATAGACCAAATCGTCTTGAAAAAATAAATATGGATTGTACATTGTATCTGTAAGTTTAAACAAAAACATGTCTCTAACTCCAGAGGGAGTTAGAGACATGATTTTATTTAAACTTACAGATACAACATATCTGAAAAGAGTTTTTATCAAGGAATGCTTGTATCCGTCGTGGGTTACAAAGCAAAACTAGCTACTTTTAGTTTTATTAGTTGTTTATTAGAAAATAGTTAGAAGTCCTTAGTTTGTACTGGGAGTCTGATGCAGATTTATGGCTGGGCCGTGGGCCAGGAAATATCAATATATGTGTGACGGTCTTAATATCTGAAATCTTTGGAGACTTTCAGAAATGGGCATGCAAAGTTCCTATTTTCAAGTAAAATAATACAGAACTTGTTTTGAATGCAAGATTGTAGTGGAAACTGGTTTAATATGGCCAGTGTGGCATTGTCATGAAAAACAATGACTGAGTATGGCTTCCTAAATCCAACACCATACTCAAGCTGATAATATTTTTACCTTCATGGGACAAATCCTCTAAGAATTTATTAAAAACTGTAGGATCATATGTCAAAAATCTTACTAAAGCATGACAATGAATGATGAAAAATACACACTTTTCAAAGTGTAAAAAGTGAGTTATAGCAGATATATTAGAGTGCACTCAGCTCAAACACGATTCTTAATACTGATAGCATAAATGTCAAATTGTCAAAATTACCTCAGATACTTCTTGTTTAAAGGAATAGTCTTTAATCTTCTATCACAGAAACAGTGGAGATCTGCGGAATAGTCACAAATAAAATATGCAGTTATTCGCTGATACATTTAATTTTTATTTTTAAAACATCATGACATTATCTGGTTTTGCTTCAAGACAGAGGACTACAGGATAATGAAAATGATGATTGCAGGTGTTTTTGTATATCACCTACAAAAGAATCTTCATTTAGTTCAGCACTTAAAAGCATATTCAAGTTTGAGTATTGTTTGTGTTTTGGACACTTTTGTTCCAGTTAAAGCTGAGATTATTTTGTCCAGTAGACCTTGTGTTTTTTAAAAACTCTACAATCTTATATTTCTATAGAGCACATTGGAAGTTCTGCCTTGGTATAGAAGACACAGATTTAGCTAAGCAATAGGGTTTCTTTGGTAGGAATCTAGAAATGTTTTGAAAGATTGACATTTAAAAGAAAAAAAAATACTTTCCCTGAGATTTGGAATATATTTTGTAAAATATTGCCTGACTAAACCGTTGGAGACTAAATCAGCCTGTGGATATAATAAAGAAGGAAAAAGATTTAAAGAACTTTGTGGGTTTTAAAATCAACACATATTGAGGGAAGAAAAGACCAAATAAAGCATGAAAACAAAAAAAAAAAAGATTACAGAAAAAGCTTAAAATACATAAAAGAGATATATTCACATAAAATATGTGAAATATCTAATTTCCTTCCTCACACTGAATTTGGATATATAACAGATGCAACTTCAAATTTATCTTCAAGCAACACATGAAAATTTAGAAGATTCTGAGAAATAGTGTACTATGACTGCTAGGAAATAGGTAAAAATTCTTTTAAATCATCTCTCAAAGTTCAAGAAATCTATACCAGTTACACAGTGACACACATCACATAACATTTTTTTGTGGCTTGCTTTTGCATGTCAAATATTGCATGTTTCAGCCTTTTTCAGGTTGATATATGGAAGTTTGTTTTTCTAAACAATTTCAGGTTACTAGTAATTAAACATTGCTTTTCTTTTATTTTCTCATAAGTAAATCTTTAATATAATTCTGGAATGTTGTAAATAGAAATGCTGTTTCTGAGCCAGATATGCAGCTTCTACCACATCTCTGTCAAGCTGGATTGTGAAAGGAGGTGTCTTATCACAAAACCATCAGTGAAGCAAAGCTAAATGGCCTTGTGCAGATAAAACATATCTGTTGATATATCTTGTGTTGATAAACCAACATTAGCAAATTGTTGCTGAATTACAGGGAAGAATATATACAGATGGATAGCATTTATCAACAGCTTTCAAAGACTATAACTGTCAACAGATGAGATAAACTTTATTAAATTATTAGCACAAAATTTGATAGAGCAACTCTATCTAAATCCCACATTAGCAGAGATAAACACAGATATTGTGATTTAAGTCTGACATCAGATTCCTTCTGCTGCTGATATAAATTCTTCCACACACCCTAAAGGCAAGTTGCTAGATAAGGTAACATAGCAGAAGCAGATTCTCATATTTGTGCATGATTTAGACAGTGCTTTAAAGGAATCTGATGTAGCTCTGTAACTGAAGAAAGAATGAAGTGTATCTATGTTTTCTTCTTGAATTACTACAAAGAAATACCTGTTACATTTGTAGTAATTTATTTTTTCCTCCTGTTTCTTTCTTGCACCTTCCAGATCCTTCATTTTTAGAAATTTGGGAGGCCTCACATATTGGGGAATTATAAAACACATGTGTATACCCTTTTCCACGGTTTAGGAATCTGGAAGAGTATGTAGTCATTATTACCAAAAGCAAAGGCATTAAGATGCACCAAGAGCCAAGATCTGCAATTCTTCTGGCATACTGCCACAAATTTGAGGCAGTTCATATTTTCTCACCAAAAAGGCTCTGGTGAGACTGTGGGATTAAACACTCGGTTGTGGAGTTGGTAAGAAGCAAGTGGTGTGCTAGCTCAGGGGTCAGTCCTTGCTTCAGGGGCCTCTCCAGCAGCCTGGCTGATTGCAGAGACAGGAGAGGTAGCAGCTAGCACACCTGGATGTCACTGCAAAATGCTTCCAAGATCTGCAGTGCATTTTGAAGCTCTGAGGAGACTCATTCTTCTTCCCCCTCCTGTCTTCTTTCCACTCTTCAAGTTTTGATTTATGCAGCAGTCCTCGCTTTTGCTATTCATAAAAATTTTCCTCTTATATTTACCTGGCACCAACGCATGGAAAAACAAAAAGTCAATGACTTAGATTATTAGACTGAGACAACATTAAGGAGTCATGTGCACAGTAGGAGCAGACAGGAAGAAAATAATAACGAAGTTCATATTCCAACACTTGCTTCAGACTAGCACTAGTCCAATCCTGGGGACTAGCAGCTCAACAATGTTTGGTCCATGTTCAGAGTACATATTTTGATTTAATTTCAAAAAATTAATTTCCAAAAGGAATCCAGTTTGTGTGCTTTGTCTCAGAGCTCTGTGGCATGACTCAAAACACAGTAAGTGGGGGATAACGGGGAAATTTGCTTGAATATCACTTCTTCTCTGAAATCAAACACTAATAAAAATTCATCCTTAGACTTCCTATCCTAGGTCCAAAAATTAAACAGTGGGGTTTGAACTTGTCAAACTGTAATTTTAGGCTTGTAGAAACTATTTGGATTTCATCCAAACTGAGAACTCAAGATTATAAAATCTGAAACTTTTAATTGAAGAAAAACCTGTTTTCTAGCTAGCTCTGTCCTGGTCTGCCAGCTATGTGGAAGTGGGACAATGCATGAGAGTATCCAAACCAGCTCCAGCAAGTTGCACTCAAGGCGTTTTATACGCTTGCTTTTTTTAATTTTTGGAGGTTTTTTCATCTGTTCTGCTCTGCTCTGAAGTCTTTCATCTTTGTTCAGAATGAAATCTCCACTGGCACTTAAAATCTTTGGAGAGAGGATGAACAGTAAAGCATTAATTTACACTGTTAATTGGTGTATAAATTAAACCATGTTCCCTTGAGAGTAGCTCCTTCACAAGTCAGATACTCACAAGGAAAGTTGCACTGGCAGTTCTGCAGCAATATGCCTTTCCCTGAAATCTTCTGTAGCAAAAATGAGGCAAAATCAGTTAGCAAAATGAAATTCAGACAGGAGGAAAAGTAGGATAGCCAAAGACAGGGATTATTTTACTACAAGTAACTTAGTTTCTGATAAAATTCTTTGCTGTGTCACAGAAACAATGTCTGAATCAGAAAGTTTCTGTTTTTCAGAGTTTCCTGAATTTGTAATGTGAGGCTGCATCCTCATATTCTCCAGTGCTTGTCCCTGAGTCCCAATCCCATGGCTTTCTGTGCCAATTCTAGCAAACACTGCACAGTAAAACTGTTCTTACCTTATCTTACCTTACCTTAACTTCCTCTTCTGCTGTAGAGCGGGATTGTTTATCCTCACTGTGTACTTTTTCTAAATGGGTATTTAGGAAATGTTCTGGGAAAAAAAAAAAGGAGAAATCTTATCACTACCTCCCACAGATTTTATTCTGGGCTGCTCTAAAATACTGGTGAACCAAATTCCCTTTAACTCATTGCATGTCCCCAAAACATACTGAAAGGGATTATTCTTTCCATAGCACTTGAATGCACAAAGATCACACCAACCTTATAATTTTCCTTCAGTTCTGCCCTAGTGTCTTCTTGCCGTAGTGAGGAAGCACCTGGAGAAGCTGGAGTTCCTGTGACAGTGACCATGATCCTCTCTATGGATCATCCTGCCTGCCAAACTAACCTGCAGCTTCCATCTGCCAGTAGGTGACACACAGGGTACTGGCTGAGTCTGGTCGGAGGTCTGGCTAGGACACTTCCCTCTGAAAACACCAACTCATCACTGGATCACCCTGCAGAAATAGTCTCCTCTTGACAAATTGTTGGAAAGAGCAGAAACAAGTTTCCACTGAAGTCAATTGATTCTGGCCAACCTGTCAAGGGTTAGAGAAGGCTTTAGCAAGATTGTTTAAGGCTCTAAAAATTCAGCACCTTTTTGATTTTCCATTGCTAATTTACTTCTGGTAGCTTCATGTAGACAGAAATAATTTCCAGACTTGAAATCATAAGCAAAGTAGAGTTTCATCTCACAGACTAGTTCTAATCAATGGCAGTTTGGAGCTGGATATGTAGTAAGCAGAGGCTAATAACTAGTCATAATTGGTTTGTATCCCTGATCATAGATCTCCTTTTCTGAACTGTTTCACTGAAAATAATTATTCTCTAGAGGCAACCTAGTAGTGGAGTTAGTCTGACTCCATAGAAATGGCAGGCTTGTGCTGTGACTCTAAAGGTTTGTACAGGAAAGCACACCAGAACTCATGCATAATTCTTAGGGGAATAATTTCTAAGATGCAGCACTATTAGTCAGACTATTCAGGGGAAGCCTGTGGAGGATCCCTGCTGAAAACTTCCCTATGTCCATCAAAGATAGATTACAAAACATTTCCAAATTTGTAGCTGTTGCAAAGCCAGGAGTAGAATGGAAGTTATGGTAGCATAGGTTTCTCAAAGTCAAAGTTAGTGTTTAGCCCATGTTTGTTAGCATCTTCTGGGCTTGAGAGCCTTAAAAGATTTTTTCATCTCTAGCATATCTGAATAATCTGATCAAGGTTAATTTTTTTCCTGGAGTGACAGAATAGTCAGGAATAAGTCACCCCATCTAGGTATGTCAAGGGTCTTCATTCAGTAAGTAACAGAAATCTGCTCTACCATCTTCTTCCTGGGAGAGATGGGAGACAGCTTTGTGAATAGTCCTTGCTGAACCACACAGAGCTGCATTGGCTCTAACAAATCCTGCCAAGAATTACTTCCTCAGTCAATTCCATGGATAAGAAGACAATGCAATGCCTTTGTCTTGTGCCTATGCATAGCTTAACACAAAACCACAAGCAGCTGCTGCTCTCTTTACCATGGTACAATCCAATAACCTTCCCACTGAAATTCCAGAAGGCACAGTTTAGGAAGTGAACATGACAGTACAGCCAAGTTTATTCTGCTAACTATGTGTGGCATTTGGCTTCCTGACCAAATATCTACATTTACCTGTCTAAAATGCAGGTCTCCGCATGTGAGTTCAGTATATAGGTGTCCATTAAAGTCAAGTAAGGCTAATGAGCTATTTAGATGATCATGAGGTCATTTGACTAACTCTCAACTTGCTCAAGTTTTCTGATTAGATGTGCAGTGACTACAAATGGAGCTTACACAGCTCTGTTGCATGAAGTTACCTGTAAGCGTAGTGTCTGGAATTTATGTTTTGAATCTAACACTGAAATCAACAAAACATATCATCCTAGATTTTGTAACAGTACATAAAAATTCCTCAAATGTGATTGCATGCAAAGTCTATGTCTGTTATTTGTTCTCTTTTTGAAGATGAAAAAAAAAATAAAACCACCATCAAAACTAGGATCTGACAAAGGCTTTGGTCTCTGTCTCATGACCATGGCAACTGAAAGATGAGCCTTCAATTAATTAATTTTAGTACAAGCTTCCAAAGTTTTGTTTTCTTCTGCATAACCTATCACTTTCATATTAAGATACACACACAGTACATAAAAAAATTATTTCACATTGGCACAAACTTTACCAAAATATTGTGGAAAATATAACCTGAGAATAAATTCATGGCTAGCTCAAGTAGTGTAATGCTCAGTGCTCCCAGGGCCTGATTTTCAGTATAATCTGTGATGCCAGATTATACAGGAAGACTTTCTGTATGAGATGTAGGGAAAAGTGAATGCTTACAGCAATATACTGTGAAGGAAGCTATGAGGCAATTAATTTCATATCTTTAAAACTTCCATTCAAGTAAAATTGCACACAGAACCTGCTTTGATTTGCCATCTAACAGTGACTTGCATTTTTATCAAGTACCATCTTCTGCAAATAGATGGTTTCATCAAGTAGACAGTGCATATGGAAAGAGTATAAAATGACAAATGCCTTATTTCCCTCTGTGTTGTCCTTCCCCAGTCTCCTTTTGGAACTTGTCCTGTCCTTCTTCACCATATAGAACCGAGAAGAACATACAGCACTAGATCAGCATGGATACGATCCACCACAATGATGCATTTTGACCAGAAAAATCAGCAGTTGTTCTTTTACTGAGGCACGGTAAAAAATGTATGCAGGGCTGTGGTTTTTTGGGTGCAGAGGAAGCATTAAGATTGTAAGTTCAGCTCCCATTTTCACTTTGGCACTTTCCAAGAGCACTGTTGTGGTTTAACCTTAGCCAGCTGCTAAGCCCCACGCAGTTGTTCAGTCGCTCCCTCACCAGCAGGCTTGGAGAGAGAATTGGAAGGGTAAAAGTTAGAAAACCCCTGGGAGATAAAGATGGTTTAATAGGGAAAGCAAAGGCCACACACATAAACAAAGGAAAACAAAGAATCAATTCACTGCCTCCCATGGATGGGCAGGTGTTCAGCCATCTTCAGGACAGCAGGGCCTCATCACATGTAATGGTGACTTGCAAAGACAAATGCCATCATTCCAAATGTCTCTCCTGTCCTCCTTCTTCCTTCTATTTTATGTCATCCTATGGTCTGGAATATCCCTTTGGTCAATTGGGGTCACCTGTCCTGGCTATGTCTCCTCCCAGCTTCCCATACACCAACAACTTCCTCAGTGTGCAGGAAAAGCATAAAAGGCCTTGGCTCTGTGATAGCCCTGCTCAGCAATTTCAAAAACATCTCTGTATTATCAGCCCTGTGTTCAGCACAAATCCAAAACACAACCTCATACTAGCCACTGTGAAGACGATTAATCCTACCCCAGACAAATTTAACAAAAGCATCAAACTAGGATCCAACATTAATACAAGAAATAGTTCAACCAATTTGCTTGTAGGGCTCCTAGAAAATAGACTTTTCCATTGTAAGAATTGTAATTTATTTATGGTAAATTTTTGCCTAGATACTTCCCCCACATTTTTAAATATGTACGTGAAGACAGGGACAAATACTGCCAGATGAGTCAAGGAGCTATGATTTGTATTGATATACATAAAGTGAGCTCCAAAACAAAAGCAACATTTAGACTTTAAAATAGAAGAGATCATCATGTTAATTTTGGCCTTTTATTTCTCTGCATGAAATTAGAAAGTACTTAGCAAGTCTGCCAGGAAAAACAAGCCCCAGATATTTATTATGCAATGCACATTCTCTCTAAAGTACTGTATCACACACTGTATTGGATTTGCAATGCTGAACATAATCTGCTAGAAATTACACCGTTCCTATATTGGTTTGAAATAGTGTCATTTTATCCACAGTGGTCCACGTTCCTGGATTGAGTTGATGTGTGCATTTATGGAAGACTGAAACTTTGGGTGTTTGTTTTGCTTGAAAGAGGACTCATCAGTTTGTATTAAGCTACTGTGTCCATGAGCATTTATACTTTTTTTTTTTAAATCATGGTCTATGCAGTGTGAAAATTTCATGTATGTCATAGAGGAAACTAAAACTGATTTCTACATCTAAGATTTAATCATAATTGCAAATCAATAACAAATGCAAAGTCCCCACCTGCTGAAGGAGTATTTTAGAGTGTACTCTTTAGAGGAAGTGGGGTTTGTACTACTGTGTTCTTTGACCTTGTACATTTTGAACCTGCTGGCCAACTTCAAACAGACTTGATAAAAAGTACAGAGGTGTCAAGCTCATTCAGAACTTTAAAGTTTGTTGAAAATGGGAGCAGACTGCTGGGTTACCGCTAGCCACACAGAGTGAAAGGCTTATAAACTTATTCTTAGATGCTAAAGAATCTGTGTGCACAGATATGAAAGAAAGCAAATATGATTAGTTTGGCTGCTGACAGAACTATCTTTTGAAGTAAACTTTCCAGGTATTGAAGACTTACAGTTGAGGATGGTGAAGAGAAAGTGATGCTCTCAGGAGGAATGAGGAATTATCCAAGAATAAATTATTGCTATGGCTATCAAGATTATAATTATTTATTTACTAAGTATTAGTGAAAAATGTTATTTTGCCTTACAAATTTGAATTGTGTGGGTGAAAAATAAACACTATGTAATGTCAGAATTTTTCAAATAATATTTCAGCTATACTCACTTCAGTAGTGAAATATCAGCCACTATTTGTTTTCCATCAAGTTTAAACTATAGCAAAAAAAAAAAGTGTATTGTATTTAAAGAAATACATATTAACTTTGTCTACTGTCTATGCTCATCAATATGTTATGTGTGAATTGTGTGGATTCTTTGTGTGGTAAAATCTCTATGCATGAAAACACATATGAAGTGAGTCTTAATATGCATGCAAATAAACTATAGCAAATGCTTTAATTGCATTTTTAATATGACCTTCATGCATTTGTACTCCCATTATATTTATTTCTAAAATATTTAATTTTCATTAGGCTTTTCATATTAAACATTTCATTTATAGATCTGAAAACACATTACAAAGGCAGGCAAGTATCATTATCCCTGTTTCACTGCAAATTAATAAAACTCAGCAGGAAGGACTTGCTTCTTTTAAAACATCTTTAGATATTTACAGAGCTGTATAATGATTGAAGGTTGGGACATAACAAATGCATTTCTTTTTTTTTTTCTAACAAATGAAAAAATGGGCACAGACTAATAACATTTTAATCACAGTCTCATGGGGTAGTCATGGTGGAGCTGTGGAGGAAGAGACCAGAGCAACATTTTGGCCCCAGTGTAGTTAAGATAAGTGCTGTCTTTTCTTTCTGTGGGCAGAGCAACATGCCAGGTCCTCTGATTTCTGTGTTCTAGGGCTGCTCACACTGCCTCTCAGGGTTAAGTATTACTGCAGCTCTCCGGGTCATCTTCAAAAGACAATCTCATTGTACTTTGTGGATTGTGAATATTCTTTCAAGGATTTTCTCTTTTTTTCTTTTTCTTTCCTTTTCTTGTCAGATGCATATATTTGTGTTTGGTGCAAAAGAATCTCTCCATACAAAAGGAATCAATACTACCTCGAAGCCCATGCTGGTTCTGTTTGTTTGAAACTTGCAGAAAAAATAGCAACTGTCACTAAATACAAAAAAATAGCTTGCTGGTTAATACACTTCTACATGAATTGTGGTCCCAAGCAACATCAGCATCCTCCACATTTTGCTATTTATATGTAAGTATCCATCTGTCTGCTGAGGAATTGTAGGAGAGCAACAAATCTACAGGAAAGCCTTTCATTTACAATTGCTTTATTTAGACTGGTGGATTAATTTTCTCTACTGCTGAGAAGCAGGTTAATAGGTCCTCCTACTTAAATCTGAGAACAAAGTGAGTATTGCAAGCAAATACATTGCAAAGATTAGCTCTTTTACTTTGTGAGGAACATTTATCTTATTTTATTTCTAATTTTCACTGATTGCCAGCTATGTTCAGCTACATACTTTCAGTGCAAAACACAGAGCTAAGCTACATTAGCAACATGGGGGCTTTATCTAGAATGTCACATTACTGTGTTAGCACTCTTTCTTCTCCATTAAGCACCACTGACTGATTTTTTTTCCTATTTTAAAATATTAGCTTTAGCAGAAATAATTTAGTATTACTATCATGTCTTTACTCTTCTGTGCATGAATGGCTGTTGCATGCAACCCAAATCATTGTGACAAAACTACAATAACCCTATGTTCACCACCCAGGAAGAATTTCTTTCCTGCAAGAAACTACAGCATAATTAGTGAAGCAATCCTAGTGAAACTTAGATGACATGTAGGGTTAAGTATTAGGATGAATTGCCTGGCAACTTTACCACAGGCAGTCTCCAAATTTTTGAAATGACAGACATTCTGAAAACATGCTGGTATTTGAGCAAGTAGGAAATTTTAGTATACTTTGTAAGTCTTTTCAGTTGAAGCAAGTCCTAGATCTGCAGCTATCACCTTTCCTCTTTCAAGCAAGGAAACATGTTTCCTTGTTTAATAACAAGGAACTCATATTTCACTGAATTCCAGTACCAACCACTCTCTGTCACATTGAATCCTATGAAACAAAAGTGGAACAATGTTTGCAATAATTGTTTCTCCCTAGTTATTTTACAGTGTTTGAATAACTGTATCATTAATACAGAGAATTTACAAACTCTTTTCTTAAATGAACAACTGACTTTCTTAAAGGAGAAATTAGACACTCCACAGGAGATACAAAACTAAAAGTTGAGAGAGATTTAAGTGCCAAAATTTCTGCACTGAAAGAGATTTGATTCCCTTTGTGTTTGTGACATTTTTCCACTACAGAACCCAGAGAGAAGTTTGTATGGGCTCACAATGGCTCTCATCCATGAGACTGGATAACTCTCCCAGACCAGAACCCAGTGCCTACATTTTACTCTACTGCTGGTAAGATTATGCAACATTGCACAGTCTGAATTATTTCAGAGATTTTAATTATTTCACAGGAAAAAAAATCTACTTTGATAAACCCAGAATTGATTTCTATATGATATTGTGATTATATATATGTGAAAGGTATTTTTTGTGCTTTTTTACTGTTGAGCTTTCTTTCTTTTTTGAAATGTAAAGTTCAATCCATGTAGCTGACAGATCAGTTTTTAATTAAGTCAAGTGGCTCACAATATTTCTCATTTCACACCAGCCCTGATTCAGTGATTTTAATGGCTTCTAGTCAGGCTTGATGACAGCCACCTGGCCTATTCCTGAACACCAGTGACACTACATCTCTGCAAAGAGTAGGAATTTACAACACAAGGAAAACCAGTATGAGGAGGACCCACTATGAATGTCTCCTATTACAGTGGCAGACTTTCCAGGGTCACCTCAGACCTGTCCTGTCACTGTGACCTTGACAGATATCTGGGTCTGGGGCTGTCTGGGCTGCTCCCCATCCTGCCCTGCTCCTTAGCTGAGGCAGTAGGAAGGGGCCTGGCTGCTCAACACTGTCCAGACAGAACCCATGGTGATCCCATGCAGCTCCAGGTCCCATGGGAACCCTCACCCCTGACAGCACCCTGGCACTGTCCTTCCAAAAAGAGCCTGCTGCATCCGTGCCTGGCAGCACTGCTGTGGTGTGACCTGTCCCACCACAGCTCCACCAACCCCCAAGATCACAGCCCTGGGTCTGGTTTAACCCCAGGCAGCAGCTCAGCCCCACCCAGCTGCTCACTCCCTCCCGCCTGCTGGGGTGGGTGAGAGGATCTGAAAGGCTGAAGTGAGAAAACTCAAGGGTTGAGATAAAGATAGTTTAATAGGTAAAGCAAAAGCCATGCAGGCAGACAACGAAGAGCAAGGAATTCATTCAAGGATGTTGCAGAAGTGCTTAGACAATGCTATTGCAAGTTTTATGCAGTAAAGTTTTCTTATCGTGACCTGCATGATACTTCAGTTGTTCCGGCCTGCCCTGCAAAAAATAAAATAATTATAGACTTCTATTAATTTCCTGTTTATATATTAATTGTCTAAAATTAAAATTAGGGAGATTCAAAAAGCCTCTTACTCTCCTTGTTCCCCGTACAGAAGCACCCAGTAACAATGTTAGGAACCCAGAAAACTAGTTCATTGAAGTAAACTAAAATATCTTTCTTTTAAAAAACACATATTAATGAGTTCAATCTGTTGGAAATCTGATGTCCTCTTGGAAAGAAGACACAGACGCACTTTTGAAATTGATTTCTAAATTAGATGTGGTATCTGCTATGACTTTTCCCAGCTACAAAACCAGCAAGATGAAAAGCACTTGTGGGCATGAAGCTGACACACTGATTTTGTGTTATACAGATTGATTCAAAGGTTGAGGAGGAAGAAGAGGCATTTGTCATCCTGATGGCAGAACATAACATTTCATATTCCTGCAGTGATACTTTAATGAAACTTATCAAAGGGGCTTTTCACAGGCAGAAAACCTGCCAAGACCACAAACAGATGAGTAATAAAATCTAGTGTCTCAAACAGAGAAATGCAAGCTTTAGTGTGCTAATGTGTTACTGATTTTTCTTTGTAACACCAGTTGTGTTCTTTCACTCTTTCCACGCTGTTGGTAAACCCTCCCTTTCTCTTCTTTGTCCTGAGCTTTTATTGATGAGCACAATATCACATAGAATGGAATATGGTCAATTTGGGTCTTCCATCCTGGCAGGGTCCTCTGTCAGCCTCTTGCCACTTCCGCTTTTGGAGTAGAGGAGAGAGACAAAACTTTGATTCCTGGGGTGGGAAATGAAACCTACTGGATTCTCTCCCCCCGCCACCACCACCTGCCCCTGCCCAGAAGGCCTCAAGCTGGAGGTGGCAAGAGGCTGGCAAGGAACACCACCTGTCCAGTGGACCCAACCTGACAAAAGAGATACTCCACACAGAGTGGTGTGCTTCAGCTAGAATGGCTCCAGTCAAGAAGGAGAAAGGGGGGGTGTTGGTTGTGATAGTGTTTGTGCAAGCAAGCGTTATTCACGCTGAGGGTCTGCTGGCCAAGAAGTGGCTGAACATCTCTCTGCCGACGGGTAGTAGTGAATGAATCCCTTATTTTGCCTGACTTACATGTGTGGCTTTTGCTTTTCCTGTAAAAATGTCACAACAATGATCCACAAGTCTTTTTTGTTTTCCTTTCTTGTGTCTTCTCCCCATCTGCAGAAAAGGGAAAAAGTGCAAGGCTGAGTGGGTGTCAGCTAGGGTGAACCCACCACAGATACAGATGACAACTCTTCCCTGGTACACAATATTTATATGGTTTACTTTACTTTTAAGACATACAAAACTATGCTAAAAACAATACTTGCATTTTTTTTATTAATTTACCCATTTTCAACCAGAACTTAATGTTCTTATTCATACTGACAGATTTTGGCATTAGATCATATAAATTGTGATTCTTCACTGTGTCTATCCCTCTCACAAACACTTTGCACAGCTTTCAAGGCGATGTAGAGCACTGTTGGAGAAAGAAAAATGTGCCCAGAGAAGCAGTGCTTGAGAGTATGGGAGCAGAACACTTCAGGCAGTTTGCTGAGAGCAGTTTGCAAAGGATTAGTGTGAACCCGTGATCACACTCCCCAAAGATGTGAAATTTGTTGTCACACTTGAAAGACAAAAGTCACTCAAAATGAGACTTCTTCAGTGGACTCATTTACTGGAATATTATTTGTACTCCTTTTCTGATTAAGGAGAGAAGCTGGATTACAGGGGTAGGGATAATAAGAGTTGTCTGACCAGACAGTGGTAAAGCTACAGGGGAAAAAATACAACAAAGTTGTAGTAAAAATTGTTCCTGCTGAAGTTGTTGGCAGGTCTATCACTCTTTTTTATTAATAGCATGTATTGTTCTAAAGCTCCTGTGTCCTGATCATTTGTATATACCACTTCCAATATACACTCTTTTAGAGAGAAAAACACATGAATTCGTGCTACCAAAAATATGTTGCCTTTCTGATTGCCAGCCAATGCCTGACTGTCAGTCCTCTTTTCCTTATTATCTCATCTATTTTTTACAGGGGAAAGGTGTTGAAAATTTGCTTTAAACATTTCTCCCTCAATTTTTTTGTATTCTGTATTTTTTTGAGTTTGGCAAAAAAAAAGTGTAAGTGGTAAAAATTAATTTTTCCAGTATCCCAGTTGACATAGTTCAGATTTATTTAATCTCTTAAAAAATATAACTGGTAGGAGGCAATTTTACCTGATCAATAATGTACAGTCTAAAATTAAAGACAGAAGAAAGAAGGCGAGGAAGGGAGGACGGATCTGCTGCCCTGAGCATTAATTTGGCTTTATAAGTTGTAAACGAGTAAATGCAGGATTTGAAAAGCTCCTTATCTTTATGTATTTTTGATACTTGAAAGATCTGTTGCAGATCGGGAGACACGCATTCTGTTTGCAAGCTGACAGAGTCTGTTCTACAGTCTGCTCCCAACTACGTGATCAGGTAACGTAAGAGAATCCTGAGGCACTTGGCAGCTGCACTATGTTTACAAATAAGGGCTTTGGTGGAGCTTATCTGCCTTACACAGGATCTTTTTCTTTGACAGCCAAAGGCTTGACGCTAGTGAGATTGTTTGAATGGTATAAATGCTCTTAATATAGAACCTAATATGCACAAAATGCATATTAATACAGCTTCTGGTGAGTTTTTCTCTACAGACAGTTTATGTTTGAAGTCTTGTTGGAATTTCAATTTAAGAATAAAGAGCTATAAATAGTGTACTTTCTGTAAAGAGGTGAATTGTGCTCTGCAAAATAAAAAAATAAATTCAGATGATTTTGGCTCTTGTAGTATCTATATCATTCTGACAGTAGCTCACTGTCAGAATGAACAGATTAGTATGTAGAATATAGGAATCAAGGATAGAGTTTCCAGCAAAGTAAAATAATGTTCAGTTCATGATTTGGCCTTAACATTTAATAGGAAACTGATGCCTCTAAACTTTAACTTTTCACTAGGCTTTATTAACTTAATAAGAAGAAAACGTAGAGGGAGATGCGCTTTGAGCAACCTGATCTAGTGAAAGGTGTCCATGGTGTCCCTGGCCATGGCAGGGGCATTGGAACTAGATGATATTTGAAGTCCCTTCCAATGCTGGTGGCATTGGAACTAGATGATATTTGAAGTCCCTTGCAACCCAAACCACTCTATGATTCTAAGATTTAATGTGGAAGCTGTGCCATTCTGACTTTCTAGATTTTGGGGCTTGACTTTACCCTTTCCATCACCTCATTCTTTTAAGTGTCATGGCTTCATGTATGTTGTCTGCTATTTTTTCTAATAATTAGATCTCCCTGAGGATTGTGCTGCATTTATTGTCTAAGAATGCTCAGATTTCCTATAATTTCCTCACTATATAAAATAACTATCTGTTTTAATTTTTACAGTCCATGAGAAATCTGTGTATTTGGAAAACTACAAAAAAAAGCTGATTCAGCAGCAGTGTAGGTCCTGTGCTCATGGAGTTCATATAAAAACTAAAATGTTAATCTTGCTCTGTCTCTATCCCAGCAGTTTCATGCTAAGAATATTTCATGATGATTCTAGGACTCCTGTTTTAAAACACAGCAGGTTGAAACAGATTATATAGCACAACAGTACTGTGACTATTTTTAGGAAACGATAATTTAGAAAAGCCCTGAGGGATCTCCTGGAGCTATTTTATGCTGCTCCTTAAAATAAAACAAAACACACATGGCATTTAATTTATATAGACTACATTTTGTCCTCTGTTGGATCTTCTTTTCAGATGACAGTCTATGTGCTAATTGAAACAAAATGCTGAGATCAGACTTGTCCATATATCTAGAAATAGAACAACAGCTTTTAAAAAAAAGTTAAAAATGCCTGTGATTTCGTTTTTTGTTTGCTTGGTTTTGGTTTTTGTTTTTTGGGATTTTTTTTGGTTTTGTGTTTTTCTTTTGTTTTGTTTTGTTTTTTGTTCTTTCTCAGTTTACATTAAGGACTATTAGATGGTTTCTCATTTTCTGAAAATGATGCTCAAGAACAAGGAAATTGTGGGTCTGTATTTAGGTTTCGTTTATTTTTAAAAAGAAATTGTGAAGTATTCTTATTCTTTGCCTTAGGTGGGATGCTGCTCATACATTCAGAGATAATTCAATTTCATTGTAAATAAAATTTCTTGCCCCAGGGTGTCTGAGTTTGTTAGTAGGTATCAATATGGTTTGGGCATCCGCTCTACTGAAACAATATTTTACAATATTTATCCAGCTCCTTATTGAGACACAACAATGTGTGCTCTGCCTCCTTAGAAATATGGGAATGTGTTTGTTCCCACAGACAGGACTTGGCTTAGCAAACTGTTTGTGCTTGATGAATGATAGGATCCCTTAATGGAGGCCAGTTGCTCCAGGAAAATGTTGTTGTTCTTCTATCATAGCAGGACAAGATAAAGGCCCTCATATTAGCAGGGAATTAGCCCTCATATTTATTTATGAGGGCTAATTTATTATATGAGCTTATTATATAAGCTTATTTATACTAGTCCAAATGGATCTTTCCTGGGCTTACCAAAGGCTGTAGTGAGAAACACAAGTAATGAAGACACACCAAGCGTAAATTCCAAGGGAAAAATATTGTTGAATATCTTCTGAACTAAATTCCACTTCAAAGAGCTGTCTTCAGCTGTGCCTTGAAGGAATAGATTTTTTATACAAAATGGCCTGCCCAAAGCAACAAAGAAAGTCAGTCATTCCATAAAATAGTAGAGTAGCATCAGCAAAATGAAAATGACCATCATTTGTGCAGCATGTACAGCATTTAATTATATCTTCAAACATTGTAATATCTTTTAAAAATATTAAACTATACGCCAGGTCCTCTTTTCCTCATAAAGGATCCCAGTGACTTTTTTCTGGTTTGTCCTTTGAGTTTTACCTCCCTTCCCATTTGGCTCTTCAGGACTACATTGTCCTGCAGTTCTCCTGTGATCAGTGTTACAGCTCCAGGATGCTGTTTTTCATGGACACTGTGAGAAATGGATAATATCTTCATTTTCTAAACAGACAATGACATAGAAGGACTAAGGCAAAAAGCCTCTGGGTATGCAGGAACTTTCATGCAGGATATCTAGAGCACCACGCCTGGAAGAAGTTCATCAGGAGATCAGTATGCGTAAAGATGTTGCTCCTCTCCAGCAGGAGTAGTTCAGTAAGAAGTTGCTTTTCCCCAGCAGTGAGAAATCAGGGGATGGGGATATCATGCTGCTGGACAGATATCTGTTACCCTACCATTTGATTCTCCTTTGTAAAGTCAATGTGTCCATAAATGACTTGGATACTCAAAGGTAGGCTGAGGAAGTTTGCTGATGATAGTGAACTGGAAGTACACTGCTGACTCCCTCAAAGGCAGAGAGGCCCTGCAGAGAGACCTCGACAAATTAGAGATCTGGGCAGTCACCAATTGTATGAAGTTTAACAAAAGACAAGTTCCAAATTCTGCATGTGGGATGGGGCAACCCTGAATGAAGAAACAGACTGGGGAATGAGATGTTGGAAAGCAGTTCCACAAAATGGACCTGGGGGTCCTGGTTGATGGCAAGTTGAACATGAGCCAGCAGAGCCCTGGCAGCCAGGAGGGCCAGCCCTGTCCTGGGGGGCATCAGGCACAGCATGGCCAGCTGGGCAAGGGAGGGGATTGTCTTGCTCTGCTCTGAGCTGGGGAGGCCTCACCTCGAGTGCTGGGGGCACTTCGGGGTGTCACAATATAGAAAGGATGTTGAACTATTAGAGAGTGTCCAAAGAAGGGCCATGAGGATGGTGAAGAGTCTGAAGGGGAAGCTGTATGGGCTGAGGTCACTGGAGAAGAGGAGACAGGAGAGACCTCACTGCAGTTACAGCTTCTTTGTGAGAGGAAGAGGAGGGGCAGACACTGATCTCTTCTCTCTGGTGATCAGTGACAGGACATGAGACAATGGTCTGAATTGTGTCAGGGAAGGTTTAGGTTGGATATCAGGAGAAAAGTTCTTCATTCAGAAGGTGGTTGGACACTGGAAATGGCTCCCCAGGAAAGTGGTCACAGCACCAAGTCTCACAGAGTTCAAAAAGCATTTAGCAATGCTCTCAGGAACATGGTGTGATTCTTGAGACTATCCTGTGCAGGGCCAGGAGTTGGACATGATGATCCTTATGGGTCCCTTCCAATTTAGGATATTATATGATTCTACAATCTTACCACCTTTCAGTTCCATTTGCCCTGATTATTGTACTTCCCCAATCCCTTGTACTACCCAGGTTGCTATGCAAATGCCTTTCTGCTCTCCTTCTACAGTTAAAACTCATTGCAGCCAAAACTGACTATTAGGTATCCCTGTAAGCCTGATTTTCTAAGTATTGCTTGATGACAGGACTCTGCTGTTGCCCCTTTCCATTGTGGATTAGAAAAATTATAAACAGTAGCTGAATGAAATGATATGAATGTCTTCTTTTCTACCGCTCTTCATCCTCACTGTTTTTTATTGGATATAGTTAACCAAGTTGGGACAGGAGTAGGTTGATTTTTCCTAGTATAAGAAGGGCTAGAAAGATTTCTCAGAACTCCGTGATATTTTCCTCAGGAAATCTTTTGTTTGCTATGGGAGAGTGAGTGACTTCATTTCTTCAAGGTCATTACTGTCCCAGGTAGCTAAAGTTTTCAACGTGATTATAATTTTCTTTAAAATAATAAAATTAGAAGAATAGGTTGATTTAAGCAGAAGTGATAATGAAGTCTTCTTTTCCACATAACTTTCTTCAGCTGGAAGCCATAACTCACCAATAAATTGCTATTATTAATAAGACTTTCCCATTCCAAACTGTTGTTAGATCCTTAATTTGTGAAGATAGCATTTTACACCATTTAAAAGTGCAAAATGCTTTCCTCCTTGGTTAATTAACAGTAGCTAGATACCCACAAGAGCATAACCCTGTAATGCATACAAATAACAAGATTTAATTGATTCTTCTATGGCCTATTAAAAATGCATTGAAGGCCTAAAGGATTTAAATGGGTAAAATAGAAGAACTCCCAGACTGGCCTGCATCTGACACTGAGACTGCACCTGAAAATTCTAATAAATGGAAAACCACCCCATATGCAATTTCCTAACCAATGTCTAACTGTACAGAAATAATTATGTAGAAGTTAAAACAAGAGATTGTTACTTAATGCTAAGTGTAGTCCTTTATTTTGTGGGGGTTTTAGACTGAATGCAAGATGAGGCAAATAAGTTGAATTCAGCCTCATACATTATTCACAGGGACTGAGCTAACATGATCATTCTTTTTCGTTAAAGCCCCTGCAAATAGCACAGCTATTCATTCTAGCACTGTTAATACAATGAAGACATGTTAATATGGAATGTCAGTGTCTCAAATCTCTATTACTATTCTATCAATTCTATGTATCTTTAAACTACTTTTCCTCTATATCTTATCTTTTCCAATTTTGATGTTTTCCACTTAATTTTTAATTATTCAAAATACATGAAAATTCAGCACAAACTGAAATAGTTTACATTTATGCAATAAACTCATTAAACCGTATTAGTTGCTCTTTATTTCTTGCACCAGTCTTGCATTGAGAGGAAATAATTAATGGTGAAATCCCTGTTAATGGGTGGCCTGATGACAGGTCTTCTGAGTTCATGTTGACCTCTGTTTGCTTGCAGGCCAAAAACCTCCCATTTTTAATGTCTGTAGCCTTCCTGACCAATTTGGATACTCTGGATCTGATTAATTGTTTGGAATGCAATAGCCCCCGAGGATCTAATCAGACACTAATGTTCTCTAGGACAAGTGTATCCCTTTTTTACATATGAATAATCATGCCTGTATACATAGTAGCAGTGCTCAGTTTAGTTTACAATAAAAAGGCTCACTAATGGATATTCCATTTCCTAAGTTTTTACATGTCTTATGAAGACAAAAGGCAGAGTGGGGAAACGATGGCATGACACAAAACCTGTAGCAGACCTTGATATGTAGCCTAAACTTTGAGATTTATTCCACTGCCCTGCATGCAAAACCAGCATACAACACAAGCATGCTTTTTTCTTTTTTTTCTGCTTTATTAAATTTTTTAACTTCTTTGTACAACTATGAAGCAGTAGTGAGCACAGTGTTTTACAACATCCTTAAAAACATGGCCATGTTTTTATTTCTTCACATGCAGACTTCCATGATGTGGTTGTAATATTTCACACATTCCTGTGCAAATGCCTATACCTCAAGAAGCGTGTGAAACTTATGCAGAGTTTGGATTTTTGTAGCTAGACACAGAAAACTGTCTATATGGTTTTGTGTCAATCTATAACTTAGACTAACCCTATGGAAAATCTAAGAAATGGATTATCAGGATAAAAATATTTTACTACCATTTTAAGATTCTTGCAAGCAATATCCCAGGCTATTCTGAAAGTAAAAGAAGCTGTTGAAAAATCACCCACAACAAATGTTCTGTCTTAGTCACTTTTTGCCCCCTCTTTGAGAGTCTGGCTTCCTCCTTTCCCTTCTTTCGATTGTGGCGTATGGCAGTCTACCCCTGTAACCTCTGGGAAATGCTCAATTCAGTTTTTTAAATTCACCTTTGATTTTAGCCCAGTGTTATTGCTGAGGTTCATCTGAATGAGGTGTAAATGTGCAAGGAATCGTTCCAGACGGGAACACATGGATGCCCTCTTGACACGAATGTGTGCAATCCTAACTGGCATGGACTTGGCAGCAGTTAGTTATGTGGCTGATTAACTTGTGGGGCGAGGTTGTGTGAGCTCGTGAGCCAGACTGTCAAGCTTAATCATTTTATAGAAAGGAAGGCCTCATTAACCCTTCCATATCTAACAAGAACCACCATTCCTGGGGCAATCTTCAATAGCCAGAGGTGGTCAGCAGAACAAGAGGATTTTGTGAGTGTGAAGCATCGATCACTCTGAGAAAAAAAAAAACAAACAAAAAAACAAAAAACAAAACAAAAAAACAACAAACAAACAAAACAAAGAAGTTTCAACCTATGAAGAATGGAAATTAGTTTAATGTCTTGGATCCTTAATAGCAGATATAAATTTAAATTCCCTCAGCAAAAGAAGTATAGAAGTGTCATCTCCCGGAACACCTGGATGAAGCCGCAAACCACAGAATTCTTGCTTTCATTTGAATGAGAGACGTCACAGAAAATGAAATTTAAAAATCTCTTAATTTCTTTTAATCTCTTAAAATCTCTCAAGGTGGTGGAAGGTCACGTCATTTTTTTTTCCTCTCTAGTAATTTGCCTATTTAAGTAAAACATCAGTTTCTTAAAAAATTCCCATTGACAAGGTCAGGCAGCTAATGGGGATGGGGGGCTGTTATCTAGAGAAAGACAATAGCAGGGACATGCCCACGATGTTCTATTGAACATTTTTGCCATTTTTGTCAATTCTTCCTCTTTTTCTTTGTCTCTCATACCTGCAGAGGAAGAATCACAGACTAGGCTTTCCTGTTTCCTTGAGCTTAAATTCCAAATACTCTATATAGCTCGAGACTGCTTTCCTACTTGTTTCATTATAACTGAAAGCTGGCAGATAATTCCTGTTTAAAACTCAAACTAGGGCATAGATGCAGTACTTGATGGCAGCAAGTTTTTGCCAGAGTTTTGAAGTCTGGCACTCAGTCAGCCATGTGAAATGTGGCTTCCAAGTCCTCTGTTACTTGCTTACTAAACCTACTTTTTATTCATCACTGAAAGATCTGACATTTTGCTACATCCTAGTAAAAGCCATGTTTAAAAAACTTCAGCACCAAACTATTCCTATTTTGTAGATGATATTTGGCAGCCAAAGGCAATTCTACAAACAAAAGAGAAGGATGGTCAAGATTATCCCAAAATTCAGGCAGAGAGGAAAAAGACAAAAAAGATACAACTCTCCTGAACGTTTTGGCTGGGAATAGCTACCTCCCATGTGGCATCCAGAAGTGGTAAAAGGATAACAATATTAAAATTAATGAACCAGACTAAAAGTCAGAATAGAAAGACCAGGATTTACCTTCTGATTGTTCCAGAGAAGGACAGGTCCATGTCTCCTTCCTTGCCATCTTTCCTCTCCAGCTCTTATCTCACCACCAGTTTTACACCAGCCAGTACTCTGTTTTCCTCTCTTGCCTGGCTTTTGCCTTTTCTTTAAATTCTATTCTCTTGAAACCCTGAGTGCCAGCCTTTCAGGCTTAGTCTCTTCCCACTCTGGACTCCATTTCAAGTTCTGCTCTCTGCCTAGCAGTTGCAGAGTGGATCCACCTCACCCACTGCACATTACTTACAAGATAAGTATCAGTCTCAAGACACATTCCGAGACTGATTCCCACATTCATCTTTGCTTTCCTCTCTGACGCTCTAATACAGGATGATTTGTCTTCTGCTGAAGGCACAAACTGTTTGAAATACTGTAGGATTTCACAGCCAGCCTCTGTTGCCTCCCTTTCTCCCCAGCTATTCACTTAGCTTGTGGCATCCAGATCTAATGTCAAGTCATCTAATGTCATCTCATTTGCACACTGCTTCGGGTAGAAAAGTGGACTCAGAAGCAAGACAACAATACCTGAGGTCTGTATGCATTTCTGTGTGTCGCTCAAATGTGCCATGCACTTGGGTTATGGTGGAAAGAGGAGACTGTGGGCAGAACAAGGGAGATTTGAAGATAACACAACAGGAATGAGTGAAATCGTACATGAATGTCTTGAGATTTTGAGGCCTTTAGTGCAATGTCAGGGTTACAAGCATCCAAACAGCAGATTTAAATCAGATGCTTGCAGGAGGAAGAATAATGGCTAGAGCAGGGTAAGGGAACTTAAGAAATACTCAAAAATTATCTCTGAAATTCCCATTCAAGTATAATCACTTCTTTAGTTAGGTTAGAGCACTGTCCAAGCTATGAAGCACCAAATTCTGTAGTCATCAAGGGACTGTTTCAGTAGGTGTGAGAGAGTTGAGGGATGAGAAAATTGTACTGTTCTCAATGAATTCAAAACTGCCCCAAGATTCCAAACACTCAAAAAATCTAGCAAGTCACCTTTCCAGATATCTTATGCTATGTAAATGAAGCAACAGAAGACTCAAAAAAATGCAGGTTCATAACCATAAGTAGTAGAAAAATAACTGAGGGCAAAAAAGATTAGCATCATTATCACTGTTACATTTTGTCACCTGTGTGGAGTTGTGAATGAGACTGATTCTAGTTGCTCAGTCAGTATAAATAATTCATGCTGGTAAAGCTGATGAGGGAACAAGAAATAATGATGTGATATTTGATACTATATCTTCCTCTGCACATTCATTTGTATTCTGTCAGAGTAGAGGTAGAGTCATGCTGTTTTGAACTTGTCTTTTTAAATGCTATAAATTGTTTTGGTAGGTCTTGCTGGTGTAATTACAACTGTCTATATATCAGACAGTATTTAATTTTTTTTAATTTTACAACTATATATATGGGTTTTGTTTGGTTTTTTTTTGAGTTTTTTTTAATTGTAACAGTCCTAAGCAAAGGGATGTAGAAAATCTGAAACATTTAATTTTTTTGCCATAGAGGTGTACCTTTAATTCCAAATAAAGTAGAAAAAAACTGGTTTTTGGGCTTTAAGCCAGAAAAAGTGTTATTGCAGACAGTGTCAATGATAAATAACCATCATGGCAGAGGAGAATGATGGAGTGTGAGTAGCTCTTTTTTGTATTCGTCATTAGAACCCTCCTTCAGCTTGAGTTATTATTTTGGTCATTTTTGTTTCTTTCTATATACATACAACATAGAAAACAAATTGCTGTCACATGAAACAAAAATTATTGTCAACATCCTTTGAAGAATAGGAAAATGAAAAAATAACTTATAGTTCATAAAACTGTTTGGCAAGTGTGGGTGAGTAGCTATTTTCAGTGCCAGGTCCTCTATTCATCATTATCCTGAATTTGTGTAAGCATAAATTAACCTTCTGAAATTTGTGAAGCAGAGCACAAAATTTTGTGACATGATTCTGTTGAGTATACAAAATGTCTATGAATGTTGCAGCTCAACAGGGATCCCATTGAGACGGAAATCTGTGTGAACGATTTGCAGATGCAAAGTTGGAGTCAGTTCTGCTCCAGCTTCCTAACATCATAACCAGGAGACCATGTGTGATGCAGGGTGGGTGTCCAAGCCTTGTCCCCCAGAGCTGTGGGAGAGAATGGAAGGATTGCTGGATCCAAACATTTCTTTGGGTGCATGCGTGGAGGAGGAGGCAGATCTGGCCTTGCCCATACCCCACACCAGGCCTGCAGTGGCTGCCAGTCCCTGACACAGCACAGGCAACACTCCACACCCCGGCCCTGGAGCCCCTAACCCAGCTCCCGAGTGGCCAAATTACCACAGCCTCACCTGGGGGAAGAGCCCTGGCTGGCCGAGGGGTATTTAAGGCTGAACGCGCAGCAAGCACACAACTCGATCCTGCCTCCTCTTGGAATTTCTATCAGCTGAACGCTGCTGGCACCCAGGAATGGTGGTTGTGGAACGCAGGCAAACACAGTTTGTGGGAATTGGGAGTGGGGCTGTGCCGAGCCTCATTCCCAATGGAGCAGCTCCCCTGTGAGCAGCAGGTGAGCAGCATTGACAGCAATGAGAACGGAGTGCCCAGGTGTGCTGACCAACCACCAAAGGGAACAGAGGGCACACAGGTGCAGTGCATGAACCATGAGGAGTATAAAAGGTTGGGCTAAAGAACAAGAAGTCTGGATGCCTGAAGCTTTCTGGAGTGGGATGGTGTTACTCTGTGTAGGTTGAAGCTTTCTGACACTGTATGGTGATATTCTGTGTGTTGTGACCATCTCAACTGTGACAGGTGCTGCAACAATGTAAGTCCTTTTCTATATTTTTTTTGTCTTTCTCTCTTTCTTTTTGTTCTAGTTCTCTCTTTTTGGAATTTTTTAGTAGCTTAAGATTGAATGGGCTTAGAGTTTACTAAATTGAATGGACTATGTTAATGTGTTACAAAGCTTTTTATGTTGACTGAATGTTGCTCTTAACCTTTTGCCAAAATTCTTTGATTTTCTAAAGCTGCCAGTAAATTTTTTTTTATTCTTTTGACCTCTTAGGAATATCTTGTAGATATGTCTCCCCTGTGTTGAACTCAAAGTATACGAACAAATGTAAGCCCTTTCAGAAGTCCTACTGAGCAAATTTTTTGGGGCTTAACAGGCTGTCAGGTGCTGCTTTGTCCACGGGAAGAAAATACTCTCAATAATGAGTGTAGGTGGTTAGAAATTTGAAAGGTGTCTAAGTCTTCCTAGTTAGCATAGTGGGGAAGAACCTGAATATCAGTATTAAGACAAATGTTCCCTCAAAAGGAGATGGAAATCTAACTATCTTTAAGAGCACAGATCTAACAAGCTTCATTTCTTAAAAAGCAGATCAGATCCTCTCAGGATTATGTGGTGGCAGTACTTGAAAGAGTACTGGGGTTTGATTTTTTTTTTTTTCTTTAAGGAAAGTTAGTGCCACTTTTGAGATGGTGTTAGCACATTAAATATTTTGCTACAAAGCAGAAGCCTAGTTATGTTCCTCTCTGAGATGCAAAAGGTATGACTAGAGAAAAAAACAAAACTTTCAAAATACATTTATTTATAAAAAAAACCATTCAGTGAAGGGTGTTTTACATTTAAAATCTATTTTAAAACCTCACTTGAAAGGTTGATAAGAAGTGCAGAGGAGTAATTGGAAAAACCTTTCCTGTCTATGAAAACAATGGCAGGCTGAATGACTGGATGATGATACAGAGAGACTTGGAAAGTGAAGTTTAATTTTGGCAGCATTTTAAATGTATGTATTTGGCAGCATCTTCAGCCAAAATGTATTACATAGGTGGCGGAAGACAGAATCCAAGATCAGTTACTGCTTTTTGCTGGAATTGCATGAAAGTTCATTCACTCTAACTCATTCCTTTGCTTTTCACTCACTTTTTCAGTCTTGGAAAGGGAAATGCAATGGAGAAGCATAGAAAAAGTGCTGGTCTTGTCAGATGATACTTCAGTCCATTGGGATAAGGTTTACAATAATTTACATCAGTAGAAAACCCCAGAGTTATCTGCCAGCAGACTCCTGGAATCAACGATCTGTAACTGCTCTCAGATTTCTTCTTTTCTTCACCTCTCAATGTACTACAAGAGAGAACGGATTTGCTAGGACCCCATCCAAAATAAGAAGTTACTGGGTGTTGTTTTTTTAAGTGGGAGGAGTAAGGAAATAATTTCTTGCCTCTGCTTAGAATTAGGGTATATTTATGTGGTTTGATATGGTCTTGATCCATTACTGAAATAACTACATAGATAAAAAAATCGTATGCAGGACTATGATTTGAAGGTTTCAGTATTTTCTGGCTTTTGCATATTAGCAAATACACTGTATTGCTTTGTGGATTAAACCCTTATGGAAAAGGTGGTTAGCAAATAAAAAAGAAAACACCACCTAACAAAGAAGCCATCTGTTCTTCTGCCACAAATAAAAAAATCCATTTTGAGTCACTTGCATGGCTTGTACATCCTGCCTTCTCAGTGTGCATATACAGTACATTTAAGCTCAGATCAGAGACCTTCCTGGTTGGCATTGGCTAAAGACTCTGTGAATATGCTGAAGATATGGGCTCTGAGAAAGAAAAAAACAAGCTGCTGAAAACAAAATGTTAGCACTTTTGTAAATCTGCCAAGTTTTTCAATATAACTGCCAACAGTTTGATGTTCAGAGGAACTCAGCAGAATTGCTAACATGCATGCTGCATAAATGGCTATTCATTAGAAAGATGCTGTAGTTTATATGTGACTGCTTTCTTTGGCTGGCTAATATATCAAGTATGGTACTTGTTTTGTACTGTGAAAAACTTTCTCCATTACCATAGTAACCTCTTGCATGTTGGCGGAAGCTGATGTCATTCACAGTATTATTCATTCTTAGTGAATTGGTCCTCAAAGTGCTAACAAGTTCCAGGGAGATAAAGAACACTAAGTATACATTCTGGTTAAACACAATTTAACCCTTTTACCTCACTGGTTCCCTGGAGATAAACAGGTACATAAATTTGATTTATAGATATATACACAAATATTTAATTTCTTTAGTATTTCTTTGGTATAGCTGAGGAAAAAGGTTAAAATGACACATTTGTCTAGCATAATACTGGACTAAAGAGAAAAGGCAGTAGTCCTATTCATTCTCAGACACCTCAGCATTGCACGTAAGCTTATTGAGGGAAAAATAATTTAGCAGTCTTTTCTATTTAACTATTCACCTAAAGTTACTTAATTCTTCATCATTACCAATAGCAGCTATTGTAAAATAGAAACTGTTCTCTAAGTATCTTTAACACTGTTATTAAACAAATCTAAAATTTGAATAGGGTTTTCTTTGAACATATTCTTCAGATATTTTGTTATTGAAGTGCTAGCACAAAACTAGGCATTTGATTTTGATTGGAGTAGGAATAGGATCAAACTGTAGGAGGTGACAACTCTTATCTGTACTTATATGTAACCTCAAAACCTTTATCTTCTATAAATGCTTTGTCTTTGAACTTCATGTCTCAGGTACAGTAGTACAGGGAAGGGAGTGTGGTAGCAAAGGGCTCTTAATCAGTTCCAGGCCAAGGACAGTGAGGCAGGAAGACTTTATCCTTGAACTTTTTCCTCTCTCTTCCCACAGTGTTTACACACAAACATAGGGAGAAGGAGAAGATCTGCGTCAAAGCCTGAAGAGGCAGAAAAGAAGAAACAAGCCTCCCTTGCTGTGCTGAGTGCAGCAAGAAGGGGTGACAAGGGTGGCATGGAAATAAACCTATTAGAGATTTGTTCCACTGGATTTGTTGAAATCCCCTCCAATACAGCCTTACTGGAAGAAGTATAAATTTGATGTACTTTTCTCTTTAGTTCTATAGAACATTTGCTGGTTCTTCACCAAAGCTTCTTCTTAGATAAGGGACAAAACTCTAGGGGCAAAACTCATCAAAAACTTGAGCAAGGCACCACCACAAATTAACCTTAGTTAAGGTCTATAAGTAAAGCAATGGCTCAGCACTTTTTCATTGAAATACTAATGATGGCATCAAGTGTTTGAAACACTGTCTCACTGAAATGAACAGGAAAGTTCATTAGTATTGCTGTGCACCCTCAACTCTGCTGGTGCAAGGCAAAGTGCAATAGATCTCTGGGCGATTTTGTCAAGACTGTCATAATAAACTGAGGATTAGGAACACAGTGCCAGAAGTGTTTCCCTTTTATTTAAAGGAAATCGAGATAATGGTGGACAAGACAAGTTGACTCAGTCTAAACCCTGTATTTGTTGCCTGCTAGTAAAGAAGTCTGTAGCTGAATGGAGCATGAATACCTGAGCTGTGGAGTTGTAATATGAATATTACTAGTAAAATGACTCTTTCCTTGGTCCTTGTATATAGTAAAGATATCAGTTTGTTGAGCTGAAATGACAATGACTCTTCTTATTTATTCATTAATGTTTTCTTTGCTGTTTCAAATAATTTCATTTAAATTTGTAAATTAAGGTAATTTGACTCATACAATTTAACTGAATATTGATTTGCTGATTTTAAACTTCAACACTACCCCACTGAAGTATAATGTACATCTTTATCCTATCTGTTTTACTTTAAAAATAAGTATTGAATTTTTTGCATGTTTAAATCAGTGTCTGAATTTCCCAGACTTGCCACTACTGTTTCAATTCTGTTAGTAAGACATTTGAGCAAGGATTACTTTGGTTTGTACGAGGTCAGAGATCTAGTAAAACTAATGAAAAGATATTTTTTTTTATTATGCCTAATTGATTGGTTAAGTCATCTGAGGAATTTGTCTGTTCCTTGTGTGAAAACTGAGATGTTAATTTAAATAAAAATATGTTCTATTTGTATTATAAATGCAAAAAAAATTAAATGAAAAGCATTTTCTTATCCAGGATAACAGATAAAATTGTGCTAGTGGTAACCATCCATTTGTGCTAGTGGTAACCAGAAAATTTCAGGAACCTGCCAGAAAATGGTGCAATTAACCTTGTTTTGCATTTTTCCTAATGAATGTAAAAGTGACTAGCAAACACTTTAATTTCTAAAAAAGCTTTAAATTAATATTAAAAAGCAATATTTATCAGAAACTTGAGAAAATTTATCTTTATCTGGATAAAAATCAGGATAACTCTCTGTTAAAACAATATTTTTCTTTTCACAAACAAAATGGGCAGTGCTGGTGAGATTCATCTGACTAAATGATTACTGGCACTAGTGAGAATCACTCACTTTATTCAGATCACCTAAGGTTATGACATGGGTAGATTAATCAAAGTTCTTACAAGAAACACCTTCACTCCCAGCCCTTCAGCCCAATTCAAAGGAAACTGGATGCACAGGGTCACATTTTAATTTTTTTGTCTGGATGTATTAATTCCATCCATTACATGTGAGCAGCTTCACAAAACCTGTAAAGCCAGCTTCAGCCTATTACTAAAGTGTGAATACCCCGCAGATACTGAGCTATTTCTACAATCATGGGCAAAGTTCAGGCACTCTCCTTGAAAGATATTCATTGATATCTGGTGGAGACTGACAGGCTGATTCTCCTGTGGGGTGGAGGAATATTACTGCTGACTGAAGGCACTGTCCCCAGTTGTGACTCTCTACAAGGTGGATTACTTGCAGAAGAAGAGGAATTTGTCAGGGTTGATGCTGTGGCCCTGAATGAGATCCTCATCTGTTCTTCCAAGATCATGAGTGTAGGCCTAAGGTTATATAGAGATATATGACAGTTAAGCATTGTCATCTTCTCTGAAAAGAATAGGGACAGAAAGGGAGATGTCTTCAAGGAAGAAACTCTTTGTTATCCAACTTCTCCCTTTCTTCCTCCTGCTTTCCTCTGTTCTCCTCCACCTTCCTTTGTGATCATACCCAAGCTGTCAAGCTCCTTTCAAATACCTCAGAGCCACAATTCATATGTTTCTTGCAAAGGCTATCACAATTTTTCCCCACTACCACTAGAAACACTTCCTTTTATCACCAGGATGTAAATAAAAACTTTGGAAACTGTGGAAACAGTGAAGTGAAAGATTAGCTGGAGAACCCAAGAAGTATATAGGACTTTGCTTAGTATGTCAGAAACTCATTCTTAGTTTGTGGGTCTGTCTTATTCAGGGTAGTGGCTAATCCTTGCTGGAGTTATGAGGAACAGATCTCATTTTAACCAGCTACACTGTCCATTTAGCAACTCTGATAGGCTATGGGCATGCACATTACTACACTTTACTGACTGCACTTTTACATGCCATTCTCTTGCGAAAGCTTTTTCTGAAAAAAATGTGGTTCTGACTGGCAGTATAAAGGAACTTATCCTATGAATAACAAGTTCCTCTCAAAATACTGGTTTCTAGAAATGATTCACTAAGAATTTAAAGTAACTGGAGCCACACGGTTACTAAAATAAAGCTAAATGCAGGTATTCACTGCCTTGCATTGTTGTAACGGACATGAAGTTCATGTGTTTTAACCTTGAACAACAAGGCTGAAGAAACAATGTTTTAACCTCAGAAATAAAAAAATTTCTGCACCTAACCTCAGGATGTAAATCACTCACACAATGATGAAAATTACAAGAATCTACAGAGCAGTTATCTCAGATTAGTATTTCAGCACAATTCTGTAAAATGCCTAAATAGAAGTTTTCTGAACAATTACTTCTGCCAGTGTAACACATCTCCCTCTGTAAAATCTAATGGCGCCTAATTCAATATTTTAAATGCAGCAATAACCAAGCAGCTGAAGCTCTTGGTAATCCAATTCTTCATTAACACATCAACGATTAGTAGTTTTATGGTTGTGATAGGCCCTTATGGAGTCATAAATTGAGACCAGCAGTGGTGCTATTCAGAGGTTAGTAGCTGCTCCAGTATTTCAAATCTTGTACTTCCCCAAACTAATTGTCAAGAAGATATGTGGCATATTAAAATACTATGTACTCTGATTAATGAAAACCCATGAATAGAAATCAATGTCTTTGTCTAGCTTAGCATCTGATCCACTCTGCAGAATAGATCAAGATACAGGGAAAATCCACAGCTAAAGTGTTATGTGCTTTTTGTGCTGTGCTTTGCACTATGGATTCAAGGTGAACCTTTCCATGCAAAATGTGAGGTATACTTTGACACTTTATTTTTAATTTTTTTTTACTAGTTTTAAAATGCCATTCCCTCTACTGTAATTAGCTCACTGGCAGAATAGAAAATGAGATATGAATCTCCAGGGTAAGATATAGAAATCTAAACTGGAAAACAAGTCATTATTGATGAATTTCGGTAGTAGAGCTGGAGCCAGGAAGCAATCTGATCAGGCTATTTTGTCTTATTTGAAAAAACAAGTAAACACAGATGAGGATAATTTGAAATGACAGACACAAAAATACTGTGAAATTCATACACACTTCAAAGGATACAAAATTTTTCTTCTTGACTAACTTTCAGAATGTTTCATTAACCTTGGTGGAAGATTGCAAAGAGATTTGTTCAATAGAAGCAAGTCAGGCTTCTGTGTATTGGTTATGTATAGATAAAGATCTTCTCTGTTCTGAAAGGGTGACTCCTTCTCATTTCACTTGTTCCTTTCTCTCTTCCCTTTTCACTTTTCCTGATGTTTCTGTAACACTGCATGACCTCTCCTTTAAAAATAATGGTCTTTAATGTGGATGTTCTACAACAGCAATAGATTAATCCTTTGATGTGTATATTCTAGGTCACTTTCTTCTCTTCATTTCATATTTTTTGCATCACCTGCCATGTAACCATAGTAGATTTACTTATCTGTCCATTTATTTTCTTTGACATAACCTGTCCATTTCCGTCCATGCAGCAAAACTGGAATGCATTCAAAGTTAGAAAATTAGGTATATTTGACTTGATTAAAAATATGCCTTCTCCCTTACCCTGACTCAAATCTTCTTACCCACTTTTCCTTTCTGAGACCACTTTGGTTCTGGCTGCCTAGAAACCTTTTACTGTCCTCACTTCACCTCATGCAATTTGCATGAACAAAGTGTCTCCCAGCTTTCAGGCAATGATTCACACCTCCTACCTAAGCTTTTAGCTGTCAAACTAGAGAGGTTTTTCTTCTACAACTGACTACTCCACTAAAATGCAACCAACAGAGCTACAGAGTGTGTATTGTATCTGCATGATAGACTGTCCTGCCTCTGTCTCTCCAAGGTATATAGTTGAAATTATATTTCTGGTGAAAATCATTAAGTCCAATAAAATCATAGAGTCATGATTGTGTTGGAAGGGTCCTTAAAGATCTTCCCATTCCAAGCCTCCTGCCATGGGTACGGATGCCTTCCAGTAGACCAGGTTGTTTGCAGCTCCACCCAGTGAGACCTTGAATACTTGCAGGGATGAGACTCACAAGTTGAATATATCCTGAGGAAAGTGAAGAGTTAGCATGATCTTTAGTTTGAATTGACCTGCCAAAAATATTTTTTACTTAAAGTGGAAAAATAAAGACAATCCACTTGAGCATAAGAAGGCAGCTTCAAAACAACCACAGATGTTCAGTTCCATTTCCTATGAAATGGGAATTTCTGAGCTGCAGAAGGAATGCTGCTCTTATTTGTATTATTCCAATGGCATGCTTGGCATTTTGGTAAAGCTCATGCTGTGGGAATGACCATGTTTTCTTAAGGAATCTTTCTAGGCTTTTACTTGTAAAAATACTGTGTGGACCCACACTAGAATTTCCGACCAACAGTAGCTTACAGAAATGAACTGATTATTTCCAACTACTTCAAATTCCTTCTGTTTCAGAATTTCATCCCCTGATGATATATAATGACAGCGCTCTGGGGGAGAAGCAAGGAGTGATGATTTGTGTGAAGGTTAGTGTCAAATGTGACAGCAATTTAGATTCATAACTATCAATACAAGAATGAATGAACTGCAATGTCATTCTTTGTAGAATATGCAAAGATTGGGAATTACATTTTAGTAACTTTCTGCTCATACTGGAGTTTGAATAGATGCAGTGGGTGGTTAGCTCCCCATTACAAAGATTTTAACCAAATTTTTGGCTTTTTTTTAATCTGCCAAGTTATTTTTACAGTGAACATCACTAACTTCAAATATCTATGTGTGGAATTTTTTGTCACCTTCCTTCTAATTTATGGCTTTACCAAAAAAGAGTTGTGTATGTTTTTATGTCAGCAAACTAATGAAAACTAAAAAATTGGGAAACTTTATGTGTATTGGGTGATAAACTGACCTTTGAGGTCTTCTAATAGAAGAAGAATCTGCTTTGGAAACAGAATCAATATTGCCATTTTAATGAAATGTTGCCAGTTTAGTGGAATAATCCAATATTTTATTAACTGTTAGAATTGTATTTTCATATGCTTTGCCTGCTGGAAAATAGTACATCTACCCAGCAGAGTTCTGTGTCCAGCAGAGCCAGGAGTGGTGGCTTGGAACAGGAACCACGCAGACCGGCACTGCTGCTGGGATCATGTTGTGATGCAGATGTTACCAGTGACAATGTGTTGAAAGCTGGGCATGCATTTTTCTACGTGGCACTGGAATTTGAAGCTAGGCAATTTGATGCAGGAGGAATGACTGAGGACACTGGGGAAATAGGGAGATGTTGGTTTGATGCCTTGTTTGAGTATTTAGAATCAGTTCTTCAAGGAAGCACCAGAAGTGAGGTCTTTTCTCAGCCTGATTGTGTGGCCTAACAACAAAGGAACAGAATCTTTCTTTCTCTTAGCAGCTCATTGAGGCAGAATTACATAAAATAATAGCATAGGAAGAGCAGGTTTAATGTACAGTCTTTTCTGACCTCTTCCTATAAAGGTGAATTTCATAAGACAGCTCAGTCAAACTGGGGGTTGCCTGCTGCAGTCCCAGTGCAGTCCCTATCTCCTTTTGCTGGCACTACAACTGCTTGCTCTCTGCTTCCTTCTCATCCAGCCAGCACTGACTCTGAGAACATCTTCAGGCATCTAAACTAGCTATGAAGAAATGTTTGGCTTTCTTCAAATTTTGCTCCAACAGAGAAAGCATTAGGAGCAGGACTGCCACCTTTAGGACAACAAATAGCTCCCAAACCAGCTTAGCTGCATTGTATATGTACACCCTCAAGGGAAACAGCAAACTGATTTAGTGCTGGAGTCTCCTTCTGTGGCATCTAAACATTTCTTTCTTTTAAGTGATGTAGGCACCAGCAAACACTAAGATATAAACAGTTTTTTCATACCAGTGCTCCCCTTTCTCTTCTTCCAAGAATAAAAAATGAATTGCTTATTCATTTCTAGATACACAGTTGTGATTGTTTTGTAACTTTTCCAGCTTTCACTTTTGAGAAAGTCTTCCAGCTTGCAGGGATTTTCCTCTGTTTTGTCTCACATGACAGACTTCAATGATCTGAAACACAATTAACCTCATAAATAAACTCTTGGATGTCGATGTTTGCAAGAATGGGGCTTACCTCAGTACTACTGGCAACAATTTTACTTTGATATGAAATACTGGCTTTAAAGTACTTTGCTGAGGTACTTTACACAGCCATTGCTTCATTTTCGTTTTAGATGTTTAGCCTGTAGTCCCTCAAACAGCGAAGGTGGCTCTAGAATAAATCCACATTACAGAAAAAGTCAAAGGAAAAGAAATAGACATCACAAATCTAGCAGCTCCTTTCTACCTGAGACATAGGTCTTTCTGTATGGAGTTAAAATCAATAGGAAATGACAGATCTTATACATGAAAGTTGCTTAGAGAGCACAAGGAAGAAATTGCCTTCCTTTTGCATAACCATTGATTATTTAGCAGCCTTGGCAAACAAGCAAAGAGCCATTGAAGGCATTCCTTAGTCCCAGAGAGTTTCGGCCCACTTTCTAAGAAAGTGCTTTAGACAGAAGGCAGCCAGAATTCAAAGTCCAGGAACCAGAAGACATCATTCAAGGATTTAACCTGCAGGAGTTTGAATGAGGGTATAAATTCTGATACCTATAGTGTGCAATACCAGGATAAAAGCTATACTGGGAGGATATTTCCTAACTGATTACACAATCACAAAGTTAAAGACTAGGCTCTCTTTTCTTTCAGTCTTTATAGTTTCTTCACTCTTGTGTGCTGGTTCAGCTTCCAGATGTAGAAGTGTGTGCTCTAGCCTCAACACTGCACTCCACAACCTCTGCTGCCTGTATCTAATCTGGCTACAGGGACGCTAACTGTTCAGTTGCATACCAGTCTCTATAATTTCATGTGGAGATAGCTATGATCAGATCCATGACTTATAGCTTGAGCTTCTCTGGAAAACCTTGAGTGTGTTTCAAAAGTGGACCACTTACATGTGGATCACAATTGAGCTTTAAATGAGGAACGGCTGCTTAGATCTCATAAAACCAAACTCGAGTCAGCAGTGCAGGTGACATCATCAGGTAAGCAGGGACCATTCAAGACCAAGCGAAGGACAATCTAATATGCAGGTATTTAGAGCATTTCATAGTGTGTAGGTATCTGGATATTCTGTGTATCATTGGCATGCCAGCTAGATCTAGAAAGGGTTGTGGGAGCAGGTAGCACTTTCTTCTGTAAATAAAACCTGAAGTGAGTTTTGGCCCATGTGGGGTGCAGGGTATACCCTGCAAATAGAGGAAATCAGTGGGTGAATCCTTCTAGGATAGCAAAGATGGCTCCTACTGAGAGGATGTAGTAGATGACTACATAGCATGTTGTGTAGGGCAATGTCTACTGAGGACTTTGCTAGGATGCTTCCTGTTAAGCCTCCATTAAAAAAAAGATGGTCTGATGTGCACTTTAGCTAGAAGTTAGGCAGGGTTCTCATCTGTGGGCAAAATATCTTAGCATCCAGTCTCCTTACTCAATACGGTGGCAAAAGACTGTCACTGGGACTTGTAACTTCCCTGCCTTTATGTTTTTGCAAGATTTCTACCCACAGTGCCAGGAAACACAGCTCTAAAGCAGTCGGGCGTGAGCAAGCTGCTTATAGTACTGGGACAGGAACAGATGCATCCAAGCTGCCATTTGTTCCGTAAGTACAACCTCGTAAGAAGTGTTGGTTTTGTATCCATCTCACGGGGTGATAATTATGACATTCCCAGCGATTCTCTTTTGTCGGGCATTAGGTGCCAGTAGGGAATCAAGTGGGTCTTTGTTGTATTGAAGTACGTGTAGACTGCTCCCGCACACACAGCCTTCCCGGACCTCTTCCTTCGAGCAGTTTACCGAAGGAGAGGGGCGGACAAAGCATGTCAAACCCCGAAAAAGCAGCGGCCCTTTGCGGCATGCCCCGCGGGGCCGGGTGAGCTCCGAGCACGGCAGGTGAGTACTGCAAAGGGAGGCAGAGGGGATGCAAGAGGGGTTCGGCGGGGTGACTGCTGGGGCGCGGGGTGTCTCCCCGAGCCGCCCCGGCAGGTAGCGGGGCGGGGCGGTGCCGGGAGAGCCGCCCCCGGCGCGCCGGCAGCCGGGCAGCGCTTCGCATCCCTTCCTTCGCTTCGCATCGCGGGGAGGCGGCGGCGAGGGGCGGGCGGGGAGGAGTGCCGGGGGAGGCAGAGGCGGTGCGGCTCGGCTCAGCACGGCAAAGAAAGACCCCCGGAGAAAGTGAAAGTGTGCTTCGCGCCGCCGCTGCCCGGCACCGGCAGAGAGGCGGCCCCTCAGCCCGGCCTCGTCCCCCCGAGGTGAGTGCCGCCCTCGGGAGGGAGGGAGGAGGGCGGCGGGGGGCCCGGCCGGCGCGCACCGCAGCGGGGGATGCCTCGCATGTCTCACGTACCGGGAGCGGGCTGATGAGGAGACGCCTTTTGCGGACGGATTTGGTTGGTGGTCTCTTGTGAGTATTAGGGGAGCGAGGAGGGTGGCGGTGTGCGTGCTTTTTCATCTGTTCTGTGTTCCTTTTTGTCCGTGTGTCCGTGCCCTGCCCGTGGCCGGCAGCCCCGCAGGCTGGCCCAGCCCGGTGGGCTCCGCCGGGGGCGGCAGGAGCCGCCCGCGCTGCCGGTGGGGAGCGAGCCTGGGAAGCTCGGGGGTCAGGAAGGTGCGGGGCTCAGCCCGCGCTCATTGTGTGCTGGGGGCAGAAAGCTAGCCCAGACGGGCACTTCTCTTTAAACCAGCCCCTTTGTGGACGCGCCGCTGCCCTTCCCGAGTCCCCGGCTGGGGCGGAGAGGCTGTCGCGGTCCTGCCACCCCGCTGGTGGAAATCAGTGCTGACAGGCAGCTGGACGGCGATTTTCTGATAAACATTTTCTTTCATTGGTAGTGTCAGTCGGTTAAATCCCAATCTTTTGTGGGAGTGTGCCTCCCGAATGGGTGACAGAAGGACTTCATAGCAATGTTAGCGCCAGGCTGTTTTCCAGCCCCAGCTCGCCTCAGATGGCTCCTCACCCCCTGTCCCCCGTGCCGGGCCGGATCTCTTCCTACTCCCGGCTTTCGCCATTGGAAACTTGCGGGTACGAGGTTGGATACCAGCAGCCCTGGCTTTACCCCAGGGCTGGGGTTGCTGGCAGTGGGATCCTGATCTGGAGGATCGCTCTGGGGGGAAAAATGACTTTTCCTTCCCTTTGGCAAGATAGCGAATAGCGTGTCAGGATAATCCCATATGTTTCAGGAGAGGTATGATGCAATTTAGGTGTTTACACAGTGAGTTTAGGAACTTTTGTCTCCTGCTGTGGGTTGTTCCTAGGCAGAATCTTAGGCAGATCATGTTTTCTCTCGACACCTGTTCCCACAAACTTTATGAGAGACTAGTCTCCTGTTGAGCTTTCTAGTCTCCTATGTCCCTTATAGTCCTATTACTACTTTTATCAGTACAGCCAGAAATGAGGGGGCAGTGCTGAAGTAGTAGCCTTTTTAGGTGGTGTTTTGCTTTGGGAATGATTTTGTGAGTGTTAAAACATTCTAGATTCCATTGCCAGCATCTGAGATGTACCCGAGGGTTAAAAAAAAAAAATAAAAAGGCGTGTTACGTAGGTAGTACATGTATATATGTGAGTGTTTACAGTAGATTCAAAGTGATGGGACAAGTTCTTCTGAGTGGGCTATTGTTCTGTAACAGCAGGGGTGCCATTAAAAGTACCAATAAAGACTGGGATTAGGGTGATTGGTAGAGCAGAGCTCTGAACCCTTGCAGTAATTTTGTGTTGTGGCAGCATTCAGAAATCCCAGCTGCAAATCACATTGCACAAAGAGAAAGCCAGTCCTTGGCCTCAAAAGATGACACAGGTACAGCAAGCAATTTGTAAGAGGAAGGAGCAGAGAGGGAGCCAACTGTCTAATATTACATAGGTTAGGCCAGAGCTCAGTTTCCAGACAGCAACTGGCTTTATATATTTTGACTCTGTTATAATATGTTTTCATTATGAATTGAATCTTCCCTGATTATGGAATAATTTTCTAAGTACCAGAAATAATGTTTGATGTATAGTATGCAGAACCTGTATTTAATGTGTAATAAGAATAAGCATTGAAATATTTTGAAGTGGGAGATCAAAATAATTCCAGCTGGAAGTGTACAGAGTTATTTGAATATGCCTACACAGGGTATCATATATTCTGTAATTGTACAGTGGGAATTAAATGGAGCTTGATTTGCTAGGAATTTGTAGTGCTGGTTGAGGCAACTGACCATCATGGTAACGGTGGTTTATTGCACTGCTTTGAAAGAGCTCTTGCATTTCATGTTGTCATTATGCTACTTTTAAGTAGTACTGTTATTTCAAACCAGCATAATGAGATGAAAAACATTTGGCATTCACTCCTGTAAAACAAGGTCTTAGTGCTAAATTCAGATCCCTGCTTGAAGGTATCTATAAAATACCATGCTTATGCAGGGTGTCATATCAAGGAAAATGGACATCTAGGTTAAAGCTGCCTTAAAATATTTGTGTCATGAAATGACAGTCAGAACAGCAGCTTCAATCACATTTTTACTCCTTTGGAAGGACTCTCCTTTGTCTTACCTTAGACATGGGAGCTCTGACAAAGTGAATGTAAGGTAAGTGGCCATTGTAAATGGGACACTTCAGTGAGGTTAATTACAGATTTGAACATCAGCCTCTTCTGTCTCACCCAATTTTCCTAACCAACAAGTTACTTTAGGATGATTTCTTTAAATATGCAGTTTCAATATACATCTACACAGAAAAGGGTTTTTTGTTCAATTGTGAGATGCAACAGAAAATATTCTTCCAATCTGATTACTACTTTTATTCAGATTTTTGTGAACATGATTTCTTTGTCCAGTTCTATTAAAAAGTCACAAAATAGCAAGTTTCTCATCTGTCTTAACCCCAACAAAACATAACAAAAACTAAACAATACCAACAACAAAAAACCTCAACCTCAAAAAAGCAGCATGGTCCACTTTGTGTAGTCTGTCAGTAACATCTCCATCCTGTATGTTAGCTTGTTAATGTCTTAGTCTAGCAAACCTCATTTGCACATTCCTTTTTTTTCCACCTCACCTTTTTCCTGCTACTGACTGTTATTAAAATAATTGTAGCTAGTGGACACAGAAAAATGTTATAATCCTGCACAAAATTAGCAATAGCTGGGGATGCAGCTGATGGTACCTGGGAATATTGTGTTGTCACATGTTGGCCACAACAGCAGCTGCTGGAGATACTTGCCATTTTATGGGACAGACCTGCTGGTTTATGACTCTGCCAAGTTCATGTGAATTACAGTTTTTTGCGTATTTCTGAAAAATACGACAAATATTTTTTGGCTCAGTAAGATGAAAAAACCATTCTGGCAGCCATCTAACTCTAAACCTTTGCACTTAGATTTGTTAATCATCCTTAAGGTGTGTGTTTCACGTGGTGCCAAGCATAGCTGTTAATTCATTTAGCTTCTTTGAGACATTTCACAACAATCAAATAAACATTAATATTTGTGTATATATAGAGCTATTCACACAGCTTTTTTGTGGAGCACTTATTAATAAACCATGGTCTGATTCAAGTGTGCATGTTCCTGGCATGTCGTACTACACATGCAGAAGAGGAAGGTTGGATAATGGATTTTAGCTTTTGTTCACTCTAAATGTTTCACTTTAAAATATCACTTTCTCTAATTCCTGGAAGTGTTAAAGCAAACATTATATCAGTTTGGTCAGGGAAAGATTTTTCTCTTCCCTAAAATATTTGGGCTCATAAAAGCAAGGTGTGCAACCTGAGGTGTTGGACCTGGCTTCAGGTCTTGATGGTGACAATGTGAAGTCTCAGCTACTGAGTAATGTAGCTGTGATCCTTACATTTTCCCCCAAAATTATCTACTAGATTTGCAATACCATTTGCAGAAAGAAAAAGTTTTGCTGAAACAAAAGTCTTTCTCAAAAAACATCCAACCTGCTTTCAGTCAGAATATCTCTATGTTCAGTCTGAATGAATGTTTTAATACAAAGGGTTGAACATATCCACTGCAAAACAATTGAGTTTANATATATAATATTTATAATATTATAAAAAAATAATTTGCTGCCTTGTGCTGTAGGAAGAGGTTTTGACTGAGGTTTTTTTAATGAATATAGCAAATGTGTATCTTTTTAATGGGCTAGTTACTGTAGCCTTACATAAAAAGGGGCACTTAAAGGCGGACTAAAAATTAATTAAACAGTCTCAATAATAAAGCCTCACAGGCGCTATGGTAGCCCTGCTAATTTTTCTGATGCTTCTAGGCTTAAGTGCCTCTCAGTTGAGTTGCTGAGAGAAAAAGTTCTGCGGCTGCAGCACGAGCATAGAACAGAACCACTCCAGACAGTAAAATCCAGGTAACTGAAAGATATTGCTTGTGATTCAGAAGACATATTAGTTTTTATGATGGTCAGTGTCAAACTGGGAGTGAAATGTTTCTTGCGAATAGAAATTCTGTGTTCACATGAAATGATATTCAGCAGACTTGAAATAAACTGGTGTAAACCTTTAAAAAAGAAAGTTCTGATACCTAAAAATCTGTGCATCTGCTTTTCTGAGAAAATGAGTTGTTTTGTTTTGAAATTAGAACAAGGTACAATATGTTTGGAAGAACTGCCTGCAGGATGTGTGGAATGTCAGTGTAATTGTGGAGTTTGTTTTGAAGCAGTTAAGTACCTTTGGTGTAAAGGGGCTTTAAAAAGTTGTAACTTGCTGTTTGTATTGCAGTCGTTTATTGTGGATCAATTCTCAGATGAGATGCGTATGTCAGGTGGAGTTTTATTAGATGTAATAAAACAAAAGCATCTATCCAACTGCATTTATCTTAGAGTCTGAGAAATACCATGTAGAAGGGGGGATGGTGTTGATAGCTTTACATTTTTATGGTGTCAGCAGCTAAATTCCATCATAGTGGCTTAACCTGAGCAAGTGCCCAGACTTCCTGTGTCATCCAAAGAGAGAGGTGAATACCCTTCTGGTGGTAGGTATCTGAATTTACAGCTGTGACTCCCTCTACTGTGCCAGTCTGCTTTGATATTAAAGTGGAGGGGCATAGGCATCCTTGCCTGTAATTGTGCAAGTCCAATGAGCCTTCCTGAAGGGAGTACTGTGAGTTCCTAGTATTTCCCTGGCAGTGGCCTGGATGTCAGCTAGAAAAGGAAAGTTTTTACTGTTTGTCAGATCTAGGTTGTAGATAAACGTGGTGTGTCCTAATTAGGAGTTTTATTTAAGGAACATTCTTGATTTAACACCCCAATCTAATTACTTGTAAGCTTCTTGCTAATTTTGCAATTAGTGCTGGAGTAAGACTTTTTATGGAAAATTCACCCTTAAGAAAATCTGACCCACTAACTTCTAGTGTTTATATAAAGCTTTATTTCTGTGAAAATGTTGTGTAGACAATGTCTATAAGGAAATAGTAGTACTTTTTCATGATGGCAAAGACAAAATGGGTCAAGTGTTTTTCAAAAAAGTTAAAGTCAGTTTTTGAAACTCACACGACTCTGGCTTTAGAATGTGCATCTATAGGATCAAATTCTGCTCAGATATTACCTAGTGGAGAAGGCATTCTTGAATCTTGTTGCACCACAGTCATCTTTGACCTTCAGAGGATGAAAAGGAAGACTCAGGGTGTAGGCAGGGTATACTGGCTGTATGCTCTTGCAGTTTATAGCCAAGACAGCTTTTTATAAACACAGATGATAAGGTGCAACTTGGAGCAGTCATAAGGCTGCTCTGAAATGTAGCATAGCCTTACAAAGATAAAGGCGTTCTTGGTAGCTTGTTTCTAGGTAATCGATGTAGTGTCTCAGCTGGGCAGAGAACCTGCTGGAGAATATCCTGTCCCATCAACCAGGTATTCATAACAGTTTTCTCCTCAGAGAAAGTCTCTCAAATGTTATCTCAGTTTCGATGAGCAAACTTACTCTTCCCAGAGATTGATAAATTTGACTATTTCTTAGTACTGGATGGCAGTTCATGTTTTGCAGAATTAAAACTTAATAATTTTCTCTCTTTAAATGCTAGATTTTTCATGTTTTGGAAGATGGGGAGCTTTTTATCCACTCTGGATGATATAATATAAATAAGGTCTGGGGAGAGAGAGATCTGTTTATTAGTTAAATGGATGTAACTGGAAAAGAAAAAGACAAGCTCTCAGGCTCGGAATACCTTATTCCCTGATTGAACTGATGAAGCAATTAAGCCTAAAAGCTTGACACTTGTTTTTATTGTGCAACTGTTGTAGCAGGCTTTTAAACTAATCTTTTGCTTATTTGTCTTTGCAAAAGAAAATGGTTCATCCATAGGCAGAGCTGCTGTGTGCTTGGTAGTGTGGACATGTGCATTTAATGCAAAACAGCCAGAGCTGCTTCAGCATGCTAGATCGTGCCCTGGGCTCACGATTCCTCAGTCCTGTCACATCTCTTCCTTTCCCAGCAGGACATGCTCGTCTACGTCCCAGTGTGCCAACACAGCCGTATAAAGGAAAGGATATAAAAACACTGCAAGCTACTCTGCTCTGCTTCTACTTCCTACCACAGATACTGTTTTTGATGTCAAGTGACCTGGTACTTCCTCAAGCCCTTTCACTATTGCTTCCTGAATGTGTTTTAGCATCAAATAATTTGGCTTGCACTTTAGTCCCAGGTTCAAGTCTCCTGATCGTTCACACTGCACATATGCTAATGAATTCACTATCCCTACCAACGTTGGAGAAGTAGTTCCTTGTGAAGAGGGACAGGGGGGCAAGTAAGGCATTGCTGGCTGGCTAATTTGCTTCAGGGTCTGCCCAGCTGTATGGGCACAGACCCTGCCAAGTTTGGCTTCCTCTGCCTGGGACATTTCTCTAGCACTCTCACAGGAGGTCTTCTGCCTTTAACTAACCCCTCCTTCCTGTGATATAAATGGCTTGGAATCACTCCAGATCTAGCTGGGCTTTAATATGCTCACTACCAGAAAAAAGACCCTAGCCCTGATGGTGAGGATGCCTTAATATGTAGAGGGGTAAGTGGATGGTGACTGCTGTCAGTAGTTTTACTCCAACTCTGTATCAAGTGAGGTTTTGGTATCTAATCATCTTTTCTATGTTTCCAGACATAATCTTTCTCCTCATGTGAAAGGAAATGTGTGTACAAACAGCATACAGGACCTGCAGGGCAGTGTAATAGACAGCTGGTGCCTTGAGACCAAAATCGTTCATCAGGGTGGGGAATCCTATCTCAGTAAGTTAAGGCTGGCTCCTGGTAACTTTCATCCACGGGGTAAAATTTTTGTGTGTTTCATCTTTTGGTGTAACTACTAATCAGGCTTTCTGAATTTGTGTGCATTAATACTCAGTTGCTGCAGCTATTACCTTCCAGAATCCTGAGGGATTTTTTTTTTGCTTCTTCCAGAAAAAGTGAATTTTTTTTTCCCTTGGTATAGGACTGGTAGCTTGTGCATTGGTGATGTTGTCCCTGTCCCACCATCACATTTCCTCAACTTTTAGTCAAACAGAGAGTGTCTGAGGTTGATGTTATGGTTCCCTTACAAAGCTTTAATTAAAGGCACTGGGTTAGGGGAAGTGTGCAGTTGTGGCAGGAAGAGGAATCATGGATACACGAAGAGAGAGCCCCCAGCAGCTGGGCAGTGTCCTGCTGGCTGCAGCATTCGCTGCTACTGAAGCACTCCATGGGCCAGGGGGAAGTTGTGCTCCAGTGGACCTGAGTACCTGATCAGTACCAACAGTGCAAGAGAGCAGAGTGAGGTGGTTTGACTATGTTCTTTATATACTTTTCCAAGAAAGGCAAACACTACTTTGAAAGTCTTCGCGTTATTAGTTTTAAATACAGCTACTGCAAATTGTGTCTGCTAAAAAGAGCAGTCAAAGATCATCATTATTTGATGTGAACGTTGACATTCAGTAGCACTTCAAAACCTTTGGCCTTTGGTGGCCTAGGACCTTTACAGACATACAGTAAATGGCAGTCCCTGCTCCCCAAAAACTTTCAGTCTATCAGATGAGAAGAGTGAGGGGAAACTAGGTAGTGTCCACAGGGACAAATAAGATAGAAAACAAAATTTAAGTCAGAGGAGTTTCATTAGCTAAGAACACATTCCATTTCTGCTTTATATAGTTAGACATCGTTTTACTAGCTAGGTCTTAATATTTTAAATACTGCAATTTAAGCAAAATTCATAAAAAAAGCTTAAAACATTTTTTTAAAAAGTCACTTCTATTCCAGTCAGTAGGACTAAAATTGTCAGCAATTCAAGAGCTAGTACCACAGAACATACTGTGACCTAGAAACAGGATGAAAGGAAAATATTGGTCCATTTTGAGGGGACAAAGCCAGTTATTCAGTCAGTACTTCAGATTGTCTGTAGGTGTGTCAAGTCATGCGTGGCCATACCCATTCATATAATGTAGTGACTGCATGGCAGGTAAATTTTTCTGCTCTGGTTTATGATGCATGATGAGGGTGGTGGACCACAGCAGCATGCTGTAGCTGTTTGCACCAGTTGTCTGGTCTAGAAATCCAAAAAATGTACACACAAAGACAAGCATAGGCACTTATGTCATCTACCCTTGTCTCTTGACTCAATGCAAGCATCCTCTTCCACACTGGGAATGAGAATGTTTGAGAGGCCAGGGCGAGGTGGTGGAGTGTGGTGGCACTGGTAGGCTGGCTGTGTGCATTCCAAAAGGATTCGGTCAGTGCTGATTAAAGAGGCTGGCACTTGGGAATGCCTAAGGGTGGGCCTGGATGTCTTCCATGCTTAAATGTTAGCTCATCTTCTCAGAAAGGACAGCAGTGTTGTGGCTGCTGTTGCAGCATATTTGATGAACTCACAGTTGTGGAGGAAACATATCCTCTTATTTTTTAGGTCCTGCTAGCGGGCTGGGTGTGCATGTGTGAATTCCTTCTCATTTCAAGCACACACAGTTCTCACAGGGAGCCTACTGCTGGGAAAGACACATCTATTTTACAAAAGTTACACTTTTGTAAATAAAACATGAGATTAGACCCAAAGCCAGAAAATATTTGTGTAGTTTTGCTACACAATCAGGTACTTGGTGACTCCTGCATCTTTCCTTTTCTGTCTCTACATTTTTGTCTTCTTTCATTGTAAGACATTGACAAGTTGTGGATACTGTTGAAAGAGTAAATACATTATTTAGCCTCCTTTTTATTGATGATGTCTACTTTCACGAAGACTTTGCAGCCATAGAGAAAAGGCATTCAGGGCTTTTTAAGGGGGAGTGGATCAAGTGTGGTCAATGCTGTTTTGCTTTGGTGTTTAAGCACAGAACATGGGTGGGAGTTCTGCTAACCTGGGAACCAGTGAGACTGAGCAACTTGCAATACTTTATACATAACTATAATATAACAGACTTTTAATTGTTCTCTCAAAATCCTTCACTTTTTCTTGCTAATTTAAAAAAAAAGCTACAGATTTGCAGATCACTTCATATTGGTACTTAACTGCATTTTAGCCAACATTTGACAGCTGAAAACTACAAGCACCATTTCCAGCTCCCAGCTGGTGCTGCCACTGGCTGCTGATGACCTTTCCTTTTCTCTTCCACAGACACAGGGGTTCACAAGTGAGATAGTAAGATATATTAAAGGAAAACAGGAAAAAGAAACCCCAAACACCCTCATCCCTTACCACCCAGTTTTTATTTTGTGACTCCATTGGCTATTTTGTGTAAAACCACAAGTTGTGGTCCTTCTCTTTCAAATGGCATTTAAATTCCTTTTCAATATTGTTCTTTTAAAGTACTGTCATGACTACTGAAAATGAAGATGTGAATGAAGGTTAAAGTGCCTGTCAATAAGTAAAAAATACATGGTTATTACTGAGATAAATGGTTAAAATTATACCATGCTAAATGTTATTTCTAGTATCATTTTTACTGTTATCCACAGTAGTTAGCCTGGGATCAAGGACTTCCATAGATAAGTATGCTGCCTTTCTTCTTCCCTCACCCCCTTAAATAGTGTGGCTTCTTCTTGCAGGGACTTGATGACGAGTCATCTAAAGTTAATTTGTTAGTATCCTAAACAGTGCTGAGCAGGATATAGCTGTTCTCATTAGCTCTCTTCTTGCCTAAGTGGCAGCACAAAACTCTTGAGGACCTGTTTGTAACATGAGTATGTCTTGATTTGTTTAATACACATTTTTATCCAATCATGGACATGACATTTAGCTGTGCTGTGACTTCCGAATCCTTTGTGAATTAGTCTTAAGTGACCAAAATCAATTGAAAAGTGACTAAAGACTTAGTGTGATTGATGGACATGCAGTTTGGTTTGCAGAGTGACTAGGTTTTAAAATAGTTGAAGGTTTGCTTAAACATAAGGCTACAGAGTTATTTACTTTTAAGGGAAGAATTTCTGGTAGCTGTGTACTATCAGCACGTACCTTCTTGTAAAGTGTCTTTCTTTTTGTGTTTGTGGGATTATTGTGGTGTGATGCTGTCATAGCAATGCAAAATATTTTATGTGATCCAAGATTAATATTGTAGCTTTCTCTGATGCTGTTTTAGTTGCTGATTTTGTCTGGATTTTGTTTCAAAAGTGTTGTCATGCTGACAACTGATACTGAGATCTTACTTGTGTGGATTGGTCATGCTGGAGGATATTGAAAGATGCTTTGATGTGTGCATGTATGTATTCATAGGCATTGAAATCTGCTAGATATTGCTCATGATTCTCAACAAATCAGGAATTAAGCACGCTAATATCCTGGAAAAAGGAGCATAATCCAAGGAATGAGAATCCCTGAAAAGGACTGACAATCTGTTCAAAATACTACTTTATCTGTTTATTGTCCCTACAAAGAGAATTAGATTCCTTTGCTTAAGTAAGTTTTAAGAAGTTAAAAAAAAATCGATTTAAGAGATGAAAAACTGAATTAATATCCCAAGGTTATCTGGGAAATATTTGGTCATGCAATGGTCAAAGATTGCTTTAAATATTTTATCAAGGTAGCACTGATAGTTTCGCTGTGAATTGTGGGTGTCCTGGGAAGCTGAGAGCACTGTGTTTTGGAACATTCACTGAATCATACTTAGTTAATGCACCAATAATTTGAAGATGTTATATTTTCCTTTAAAATAAAGGCATTTATAATACCAATATGACTAATGTATTCTGGGATGCAGTTTGCCATCTTCTCTCAATTGTGGCATGGGAAGAGAGCTAGTGAAAAATGTGGATGTGTGGCTTTTTTTTTTTTTGTTGTTTAAATTACAAGATAGAACACAGCACTTTGAGCCTTTGTGCTGCAGAAAATAAGAGCATAATCAGTCTATATCTGTGACATGACAAATGGGGCCACCAAGTCTTCCACAGCATGTTAATAACATAGCTCACTTAATGCTGGAATGCTCATACCCCATCACAAAATTTACAGTATTTATTGGTGTTGGATATGACTTCCTCCAATGCTGCCCAGCCTCTTTCCAGTTTGTGACTGTGGCAACACATTTACATTTTCTTCCTTCTCAAACACAGAGAGGCCACAAAAGCCTGAGTATAATTCTCAAATGTGGCAATATATTCCTATTTTGTGTGCATCTGTGTGTGCACATACATATGCATGTGTGGATATATATATTTCTGATTAATATTTCCCAAGATCCTGGAAGTTACCCTGTAATACAAATTAATTTGTAAAAAATTAATTTTAAGGAGTAGGTGATTCCTGAAACTTAGTAAAAGTACTTTCAGCAGTCAAACTTCGTAAATTTGATGCTTTTCTGACAAATTCAAAACTCGTGGCAGAAGGTGCTTGCTCATTGAAGGCTAGAAGATAAAGTGACCACCTTGCATAAATGTTACCGGTCTGAATCCAGAGCTTCAGCATTCAGTTAGATGTGCTGCTTTATTAAAAAATAAAGAATCCTGTGCATGCACTTTCACAATTTGTCATTGATTTTCAAGCTTATTAACTCATTAAGTAGCATTTAATGAGGATAAGCACAAAGTAATTAATTTATGCATTATGTTTATTGCTTCCCTAATGAATTTATGTATTAGAATTCCTCAATGAATACATTAATCTATTTCTATATTTTGTATACATTTTGTTTTCTAAACAAACAAAAACATTTCTTCGAGGTCTTTATTCCAGACTAAAGATTGCCTATATAATATCACCTGGTTTAAGCAGGGTGTGGAGTTTTCTTAGAATGGACCTTGCCAACATTGATGGCTTGTGAACCTCTTTGTCCTGTTTGATGCGTTCAGTAGCGGCTTGTATCAGGGAAAAGCTGTCCTCAGTTATACTGGGAACTTAGTTTGTTTTTCCTAGTAAATGGTAGCTGTTGTACATTCAGTTCTTGCTTTGGGAGAGTGAGGAATTGAGTAGGCTGATGTGATATATGGAAATAACCTATTTGTCAGTAAATAAGTGCACTGGGCGTGGGTTTCTGGGTATTGGTAGTGGTGGGGCTGCCAGGGGCGTTGGGTGTGGGAAGAGAACAGAGTCTGCCCTGTGATAAACATTGCTCCAGCTGGCTCCACAGACCCTCTGTACCCACATCTGAGCCTCTTTGTTGGGCACTGGTGATGCTTCTATGAAGATATATTTAAGAAAGAGGAATACAGAAAACAGCAGTGAGGGGAAAAAAGGTGTGAGACACAGCTTTGGGAGCACCCGGGTCAGAGAAGAAAGGGAGGAAGTGCACAGTGGCAGAGTAGGTGTTTCCCTGCATCCTGTGGGAGGAGTGATGGTGGAGCAGGTGTTTCCCTGCAGCCCATGGAGAACCATGCCAGAGCAGCTTGGTGATGAGACTGCAGTCGTGGAGAAACCATATTGGAGTGGGCAGACATGGCCTTAAGGAACTGTAGTCAGTGGAGGGCCCACGTGGGCTTTCAGCCTCTGAGAAGGGCCCAGGTTGGAGCTGTTTATGAGAGCTCACGTTGGATCAGGGGAAAAGTTTCAGGAGGAAGGACTGACGCAGAGAAACTGGTTGTGGTCCATAGACTAACCACAAACCCCATTTCCCCATCTTCCTGCAGGGGTGGGGGAAGGAACCAGAGGAATCATAATGAAGGAGGGAAATGGAAGGCTTGGGAAGAAGGATTGGATTCATTTCTGTCTTTGTTTCTTACCATTCTACTTGAATTTGCAAATATTTAAAATAACTTTCCTCAAGTCAAGTCTGTTTTGTCCATTTTGGTAATTGGTAAAGGATCTCCCTTTCATGGATCTCAGGATCCATGACCTTTTCCATCTTATTGTCTGCTCGTTGAGGAGGAAGGATGAGAGAGCGGCTGGGTGGGTGCTTGAAAGGTGGCCAACATCAACCTTCAGCAACAGCCTCTACAATTATTTGCATATGGACCACCAAGTCATGAATATGAAATCCTGTAATCTGCAACTGAACTGTCAGATTACGAATCTCTAATAAATTTTGTGATTTGTGATCTATAATATTTATGAAAACAATGAAGTGAAGTATATGCAGGTTTTTTTCTTTTTCTCAGTTTTGGAGACTAAGTACTGAACCCATGCTATCATGCAACTCTTGGACTCACCTTTTAAATAATTAATGGTAATAATTTGTGTAATAAGTGACATGTTTAACCACAAGGCTCCTTCTGCCTTCCAGGTAACTCACTGTACTTTTATATAATTTGCATTTAGAGCATTGAATGTAGAGATTATGAATTAGTGCTTGGGCATCTGTCTTTTTTATGGTGATGTGTTTGGGCAGTAAAAGAGAATAGGCAGTTTATTAAAGTATGCTTGGGGGAGGGGTGGAAAATTTATTTGAAAAAGGAATAAAAATATTTCAAGAATGTATAGCAAAACTAAATGCATTGTGCATATTATCATGTGGCATAAAATAACCATGCTACAGTTTAAGCAGAAAAATGTATCAATTGGCAACACAGACTAATTAAGGGCTAGTTTTGAAATGGAAACAATCTTCCAAATTGCAACCTCCATAGGCAAAATAGGAACTGTAACCTCTGGCACTGAATGTAGTGCAACTGAAATGCTCTTGCATCTTCATGGATGCATATTTTTCTATGATCCATCTATCTGTGCTTAATGCATCTTTTTCCCTTGAAAAAATGAGTTACTAAATATATAAATTGTGTGAGAGATTTGTGTGCAGCACTAAAACATTGTTCTGGAAAAAAAATACCTCTTTCTTGCTGTAGTCTGAGATTTAATGCTGTATGTGTAATGGTTTCAGAATAAATGGGAACTCCAGCTATGTGGTTAAGAAAAATTTTCAGTAAGCCTGCATTTTTGTCTATATTGCAGCTAAAAATGACTCAGTCCTTTAAGGGACATCGCACTGATCTTGATTTAGTCTATTATATTGTCTGTGAATATATGATATTAATTGAGTTTAGATTAATTTAAGCTAAAAAGCACATCACTAGTGTAATTTATTCAGTGTCTTTAACCAAGAAAATTGCATGTATTTAAAGTAATTCAAAAGAAGAAGACTTCTCCCTCTTTAAATAAGATCTGCAGAATATTGTTGCTTCTCTAAGCAGAAAGAAGACTGCAGTTTATTGTTTAATATTTTATTTTGTAGCGGTGTGGAAATACTGTCTTTTTAATTGCAACCACTGTAATACAGCAAATGCAGTTAATTTCTGCCAAAGGTCTTTATGAACTGTTTAATGAACTACTATATGATAGAAAGTAGCAAGCAAAATACATTAAAATAAGATGAACTGCAGAGATCTGTAACAAAACCTCTTAATTTGAGGGGAAAGCATCCCTTTTTATGTAGGTATTAATATTCTATAATGTCCATATTATTATTCTTATCACCAGATTTCCCCCTTTTGCTGTCTTTCTTTCATGCACACATTCCCCTGTACTGCATCATGTCTACTAAAACCAGTGGAGTTGACAAAAATGTATGTGAACAATTGCAGATACCATGGACTGAACTGGCTTTCACAGCCTTATGGCCTTGGCTTCTAGTGACAGCTCTCTCTATTTTGACCAGATTTTGAGTTGTAGAGGTTTAAATTATTGGTTTTCTTCTTGTGCTAGTGATGAGATTAAGGATTTCATTCTCTGTCTGGATGTGAGGTAAATACTATTTATCTCCGCCCCAAGAAGGGCAGCAAAGGTTGTGAAGGGGCTGAAGTGCATATCCTATGAGGAAGAGCTGGGGATGCTAAGCCTGGAGAAAAAGAGGCTCAGGGCTGCCCTTGTCACTCCCTATAAAAACCTGACAGGAGGCTGTAGCCACATGGGGGTCAGCCTCTTCTCCCAGGCAGCCGGTGACAGGACAAGAGGACACAGCCTCAGGCTGCACTAGGGGAGGTGTAGGTTGGACAGCAGGAGGAATTTCTTCACAGAAAGGGTGATTAGAAATTGGAATGGGCTGCCCGAGGAGGTGGTGAAGTCATATTCCCTGGAAGTGTTCAAGGAAAGACTGGATGTGGTGCTGAGTGCCATGGTGTAAGTGGGGTGGTGATGTTCAGTCATAGGCTGGAGTCTGTGATCTCAGAGGTGTTTTCCAACCTACCTGGCTGTGTGACTCTGTGTATCAGCTCTGCAAATCTAGAGTGAATTACACCATCTCTCGTGTAACTCTGTTTAGCTCCAGGGTAAATCAGTGCTGTCATGCCAATTTGTAGAAGTAAAGGCAGGATCTCAAAAACACATCTACTGTAATGCTAACGTAATAAATAGTAATGTTTATTAGTAATAAATATAGTAGTACTCTATATTAGAAATCCTGTAGTAGTGCACTGAAATTGAGTAAATATTTTTTAGAGTAAAGGAGAATAGACAATTTATTAAAATAGGTTTGGGGGAGGGATGGCAAAATAATCTAATTACCAAAGGAGTAGAAGTTGGGTTCATAGGTACAATATCTAATCCTTCCAAAGCTGTGATACCACTAGATCCTCAAAGACAGAATTTTGGTCATACTCATTTTGTGGGTAAGAAATTTTGTCCTCAGAAGAGGAGGCAAAGTAAATCTTTTAAATTACCACAGGTTTGCTGTAAAATAACTGTCTTGTTTATGTAGAAACACACACTAGAAAAGCACCACTGACAGTGGATCAATTACACTCCTTAGAAACAGTGCGTATAAAAGAGGAACCGTGTTTATTCTTTATTTTAGTCTGCGGTTTGTTTCATAAGTCTCTATTTTCTAAAATTTCCTTTTGTGTATACTTAAAACAGAAAATAGAGAGGTTCTCGTTAAGGATTTGTGAGAATGAATAAATGCACTTAGTAAATGTGTGTAAGATATTTCCTGTCTCTAGAACAGACCTCTTAGAAGCCATTCAGCAGACTTCTATATACATGTAAGAACCAGTCTTTGAGTTAATTTATTATTCACAGTTATTAGCAATACATACTTGAAGTCTGATTAAGCATTAGCCAAAAAGACAATCTTGCACTTCCACAGTGATGACTTTTTCTGCTTAATGAAACCAGAGCTGAAGCTCAGCAGGTATTTCAGCAGTATTGCTACCTCAGCATTTCAAAGTGCTAGTCATTTAATCATCATATGTTCAGTCTGGCAGTCCCTAAATGAATATATTTAGATTTCAAAGGAGGCTTCTGTTTGTGCATATATATATATGTATATATGAAATATGTACATGTCTATCTAGCAAATAGGTGTTAATGAATTTGATTCCATCCGATGTTTTGCAGAAACTTTCAAAAAATAATCCCTTTTTAGCTACCAATTTTCTGAAGGTTTCTCAAGTAGTTTTACCAGGAGTGTTTGCCGGCTGTCTTTTGAAAGAGCAAGTGTTGGCCATGGATGCCATACTTGAGGGAAAACAGGGATAGATTCCATCAATGTTACTGATAAATCAAAAATGAGACACTCACAGATGTTGCACTATGTTGTACAATGCACACGTTCATATTGTGATATGCAGTATAAAAGGATTAAACACAGAGGCGAACTTAATTTGTTTGGGTTCCTTGTTGAATATGAGGGGAAATATTATTTTTCCATTTTGTATGCACTGCAGATGACTGAAGAATGGAAAATGAGAAAAGAGTTCTTCAACTAAACAGTCATTTTGTGTGGTGCCCAATAATAAATGAGAAAACCTATTGCAGTAGGATTTGAAAACCTGTTTGTAGGGTTTTTCTGTGTGCCCACTGGTTTATGAAAATTCTGATGTGAGATTTACAGGAGACCTTGTGCATCTGGGGCTTCTCTGTGGGCACAGAGATAACACTTTCAAGCTGATGAAATTTATTCTTGTGGATAGCCTGAATGATGTGACCTGTCGAGGTAATGAATGAAATATTATACTTAGGCTGGAAAAATACAATGGCTACTCTATGACAAGATGATGTTTCTTAAATTGAAAACCAGGTTTATTAATGGGGCTCTTATAAAGGCAGGGCTAATCTAGAATTCTGCTACCGTATTTAATTAACAAGTCAGCTACTAATGATTCATGCAGTTCAGATTGCAAAGTGGGTGATGGTCAGTTTTTTGCAGTGCTGTGTTCGCAGCTGTGAAAAGGTGGTTGCACACCTCAGAAAGCTAATTCAGAAATATAGATCAATATTTGATTCTGTCTTTTGCTGATGTTAATCTAGTTGAAAGAAGTGTTCACATTTTCTTAACTTTCTTTATGATTTAACCTTTCTGCTTATTTATTTGAAAATACTATTTCTTTGTGCAAGCAAAGTTTAATCTGATGATGTTGTATCAGGGGAATTTCTTGGGAGTAAACAGGCCATTCAAAATGCGACATGTTGCTTCTCACATCTTGAAATCTGTGTATTGTGAATTACTTGGTACAAACCAGGGGATGAGTCTTCAGTTCTGAGGAGAATGGCATGTGTGGTGCTGGGAACTCAGCTGTGTGCCCCCAGTTCTGGTGACTGGAAGCTGTCCCTGCAGACAAACATCTGAAGCAAACAGCAGAAGTACTGGACTGTGACAATCACAGCAGCAGACAGAGTGGCTGGAGTGTGGAGTGTGACCCTCGTGGTATTGTCTGCAAGCCTATCTAGTGCTCTGGCAGCCAGCACAGATGGCAGGAGTGTGGAAGGGAAACCTGATGGGAAGTTGGGCTGATTTATCTGCAATTGCCTCCTCTCCTTTTGTTGTGTTATTAGTGGTATGCTGAGGAACTAGGACAATAAAGACATACTCTGGGAGGGTATAATGGTTCAGCAGTGAAAAATGTTAATGAAGTGTTGGAAAAAAAGCTTTTGGGAGTGGAGTGTTCACATGTCAATGTATATTGCCTTTTTAATGGGAAAGGTTCCCTAATGTTAATGGTCTGGTCATGATTTAATGCAAAAGGTGCTGTCTTACAGCTCTAAACAAGCAGAAAGCAGGAAGGGAAATGAGAAGAAAAGCATGTGATTCTTCTGTATTTAAAGGATACATTAGTAGACTTTATGAGCTGTGAGTAGTGAACAAAAGAAGGATGTATGAAGTGATATAAAACAGATCTCAAGAGGACAACTTAATGTTTGAATCCTAGGCAAAAAACCCAAAACCTCAAGCTCTTTAAAATTGCATAGATTGCAAATTTTCCAGTCAAGTGACACAAAGGATAAGCAGGGAGAAAAGTTTGGAGTACAGTGTGAAGCTCTGTTTGTGCTGGAGCTGTTGTTCAAGGCTGGTGCCTGGCCAGTTTTAGTCAGAGCAGACTAAAAGCTCTGACATTTGGCCAGAGCTCATGGCTGGATGTAGCTGAGATTATCTGAATTACTTTATCACTAGGTTGCTGATCCAATGAGCTGCTTTAGGGTCCTAAATATTGTAGTAGCCTCTAAAAGGTCATACTTTCCTCCAGACTGGTTACCCATAGCTTAATATGGCAGACACAGTTTCATTTGCAAGAGAGGTAAGAGAGAGACATTAAACCCATTCAGCTAGCTGACACTTTCTTCTTCTGTGCCAATCTGCACTGTCTATCTGCAGAGTTAAAATTATAGACAGCATTGTTCTCTCACTTTGCTGGGCCACATTTGCAAGAACAAATGCAGGATAGTGCAGAAGAAATGAGTTACTTCATGTCCTGAAGTTAGAGATCTTACTTCAGTCTCCTTGTAAATTTGTGATGGCATGTAAGGACAAATTATTTAAAAGGGTTTTCCATAACAGAGGGCTTTTTCCCTTCAATATGCATTAAATTGTTCTGTAGATCAGACACTGTTTTTATTTAATTCCTTCAAATACTATTTTGAATTTTCTTTTTATTTTGTTTTAAGTGCATCATCATCATCATGTGGCTGTGCCTGTAACTAAAAGCAAGATGATATGTTTTGGATGGGGAAAGGATCTGTAGCTGCCTTTCTTCTTTCCCTTTGCATTGTACAACATACTAAAGAACTTGCACCCTTCAGGCTGTATTCTCTTTTGCAAATATCTGTGAATGGAGATGAGACTGTACCCTGGAGTAGATGTTTGAGCCACGTGCACCCTTTGGCTGCACAGAGGTGTCTAATATTGTGGAACTCAGCTGATGGCTTGAGCCTGGCTGTCTGTTGTTTATTTTAGGAGATTATGGGCTGTAGCAGCTAAAAGGTAGAATACTTGCTACATGGTGCATTCAAATGTAATCTTCTCTTTATTGTCATTCTGGGCTTTGAATAGTTCAGCCAAGCATATGGAATTTGTAATGAAATGCTGGCCAAAATAGTCTGTAAATGCTTTATGGTGCCTAGGCTGGTAAGGAGTAAGAAATCTTTAAAGCACAACATGCTACCTTGTCTGTACTTCTGGCCACTGTCAGGCAAATAGAAATAGGTGCAGCTGCAGCAGCAGATATTCTTCATGGCTGTGAAGTTCTTGGATGCAGATTCTGTCCAAAATAAATCTGTCCTAGAGCAAGGTGTCACATAGAGTAACACAAGGGATGTGCAGTAGTCTTCAGTCAAAGCATACCAGCTCGTCATACTGGAAAATTATTTGACTACTAGTTTTAAAACTAATTTTTCACTTTTACTCTTCTCCATGGTGCTCTGGTGAGGGAGTGAGCAGCAGCTGTGTGGTGCTTAGTTGCTGGCTGGGGTTAAGCCCTGACAGTTATTTGGTGCCTGAACAGGGACTTGAACAGTTGGAGATAAGAGACTGACCACAGCATATTAGAAGGAATTTATATCTGTTAACATTTGCAAGTCATGATATTGATTCATCTGTTCTTGATATTGATTTGTCTGATCTGTGCTATGCTCTTTTTTATTGGGTGTATGTGTTAAAGCTTGGTGTTGGCTTTTGCTGTTGTTCTCTGTAGCAATTAGTGATGTTTTACCTGTGAGATTCATTACTAAAACATTGCCCTTACACTTAATCTGGCATTTGGGCACTGTATAAAGCCATTATTTTGAGTAGCATCTCATGGAGACAATTAACAAATATATTTCTTCTTCTGAGAGATTTTTTTTTGGTGGAGGAAATACAGAACAGCAGTCTGAAAAAACTACAAAGGATGGCAATCTGAACTGTTAAACTTCTTGTTAACACTTATTAACAGCAGCAAGAAGGATGTAAGGTTAGCATCAGGCCTAGTGCAGAGATGTGATAGGAGATGCTGTGGATTAGTTTTCAAATGGATGTTCTGGCTCAGAGTTTGCACTTTTCCTGTAGGGGCTTCCTGTGACAAGTTGTTCAGGTGTCACCAGCAGTGGGCTTAGAGTCAGCATTGGCAGCAGGTGCCATCAGCTCAGCATCAGACTGGTGTGCCTCTGGGACTGTTTCCATCCCAAGGGAGAACTCTTCCGTGGGATAGGCAGTCCTACCCTTCTCTTGCTGCTCCTCACATCCCCAGCCTCCTCCACAGAGGGAAGCTGAGCCCACACAGATGCCTTGCCTTACCTGCTTCTGACCCCATGCCAGAAGTGTGAACTTTGCCTTGGCTAGGTTCGTGGGCCAGATTCTGTGTGTGGGATAAACTTGGAGAATCTGGACCTATGAGTTTTGGGACTCCACTGCAAAATCAGCACATCAGCTCATCATCAGCATTTCTGAAGATTCTTTTTGCTGCTTAGTTAAGCATTTCCATGCCTTCAGAGGGAAGTGTTGCTGCAGGTGCATGCTGGTTTTTCAGTACATTAATTCTTGCATATTCTATGAATGCTATATCTTAGAATATGAGAATTTCTATTAATTTGGAGTTTATTCTGTTTTTCTAATCTCTTATGGTAGACTATGGAACCCTGTGCCATTTGCATTTTTAAATTTTTGCTTTCTTGGTTTATCAAGGATTTTCATAGTTATTGTTTTAATAACTAATCCTCTGTATTGTTTCCTGAATATGTTCACATAACCGAACTTATGCATATTAGTGCTGAAGTAGATGCCACTAATGTAGTGATTGTTTGTGTTTTGCATTTCAAAATGCTTGTTTTTAACACTCAAAAATTTACCTCTTGGATTTGTAATGTGCTGCTCTTGCTTTAAGTTTTTGGATGAGTAGGAAATATCGGGAAATTAGTTTACAGTATGACTTCCATAAAGAAATTTTGAAAAGGAAAGTTGTAAAAAGAGGTCTTACACGTATTTTGGTCACCCCAGTGGTACACTAAGGTATACAAAGCCAGAAATGCAGGCAGGAGTGGGCACCAGAAAACCTCACAAGAACTATAATATATAATCCTGTATCAGTGAACTGTTGTGTCTTCATAATAAAGGTTTTCTCATGGGAGTTTGAATCCAATGGAGTGATGAACTGCCCTCAGTGCTAAGTAACCTTTTTAGGAAGTGGTGGTAATGTACAGCTCATTTCATCATTGTTCCTCACAACATCTTTTATAAGGTGTATACGTCAATATAGGACAGCTCATAATTCCTGACATAATGCTTCTCTAATCTACCTATTACCATGTTTTCCACTTGGGAAACCCTCCAACCTCAAAAACAACTGACTTTTCCATTCATCTTTGCTTAATGGCTGTTCTAGGTTTACATTTGAACTCTATTTTTAAGTATTTGACTGTATTTTTAAGTATTTACTGAGTCTTGATCTTTTATTTTAGTATAATAATGCTTTCTTCCGTTACCCTCAGATCTCAAAGCACCATGCCAGCTTCCTTTTCTTGAGGCATTGTAATTATACTTTTTTTGCCAGAAACAAAGCAGCATTGCATTCTCATCTAACTGCGTGTTACTGTATTTTAAGATTTACTCAGAACCTCGCACCAGGCCTAAGCTCATATGCTCTTAGCCTGAGGTAATCCTATAAAAGTCAACATTAAACCTCTTACTGATTTCAGCACAACCAGGATAAGCCGATGTGCTGAAGGGTAATGAATGAAAACGTACAAAAATATCCACAGTATTTTTGTTTGATCAGCCTAATAACGAGCCTAATAATGAAGGGTTTGCAGATATGTCTTATTCCAAAAGGTCGTAGAACATAGTTAATTTTTGCCCAAGGGGATAAATGTTTATTAAGAAAACTCACCATTTTTCGTATTTTTCTTGAAAGCAGTTTTGTTAAATTCTTGCAAGTATTTTAAATTAAATGTCAACCTTCAGGCAGCTTAAAAGTGGTTGTAATCCTTGATGAACTTGGAATTGGCCTTTTCTCCACAGCCTTTAGAGTAATGTAGTCATATTGAGTTCCACAGCAGCTTTTTTTCAAACAAGTTTGTCCTTTCCATGCCAAATCTATTAGCAGTACTTGCTTGTGGTGCTGCATTTTATAACCATTTTATGTGTTTACTCATAATTAAAGTTTTTCTATCCAATAAAGTCCAGTTTTCATGACACCCTTGTTAGCACAACATGTTGCACTTGGGTCTCATGCATCCAGAAAGGATGGGTGAGTGAAGATTAGGTTTACAGAGCCAGTATAGTGCTGGGCTGGTAGTGGCTTGTTTCCTTGCTCAGTTCTGGTGCCCTTTCACTTGACCCCTGGGAAACTGCAAGGTCTACAACAAGCAATGTTGCTCCTTTCTTGAGGTCCCTTTGATGGTCTGGATTTCTTCTGCAAGCTTCCTCTCTTCAAAGCAAGCAAGCAGTCCTTGCTACTGATGTGTGTGCGCAGCTCTTCCATGCACTGTACCTTGCAGTCAAGCACAAAGCACTTTGCTTATCTTGCTTCAAGTGAACATGCCATTCATATTCTTCTTTCTATTTTCAGCCTTTTTAGTATTCTTGAACAGCTGCTTCAGGTCCCTTAGTATGAAGCATTAACATGTGGCTGTAGTACACTACATTACACACGTTGCTAATGGGAGTTTGCTGTGCAGTGCCTGCCCACAGGATCTCTGCCTGAGCTTTGTGCTGTAGCATCTATGGCTAGACTGCAAACTTCAGAAGTTTTTGAGTGACCTGAGGATATTCAGTCACTTGCCCGGCCAGGCTGTCTTTCTGAGTACTTGGTGCTCTGGCAAGAGAAAGGTTCAGATATGTAATGCATAAAGAAAAGGTGCAAAAACTAGAATAAAAGACTCTGCTTCAGCTAAATTAATGAAAACCAGGAAGATAAGTGGTACAAACAATGTATGGAGCAACTGAAAGTAAAGCCTGGAACCACAGCAGGATGTTCACTAACTGTCTAATATGGATAAGTCTCTCTTGAATTAGCATGAATTTATATGCTGGATAACTAAATGGCATTTGATCTGTCAGGATAAGGTTATGTGAGCCTGGTGATTTGTGCTACATAGCCATTTTACTGTTCATTCAGTGTTTGGGCTGCAAAACCAGGAACTGCCTTGTTGTGGTCTCCAGAGAAGTGAGTTTAACCTCGGCTGTACCCCAGGGTTTCTGTTGCCACTGTCTGTAAATTCTCGATTTTTTGCTTTCATTTTTTGAATCACTGAAGTTGCTATGTTGAGGGAGGTAGGATCCAGGTGACAGAAACCCACATGAAGGTACAATGTGGGTGAGGAAAAATGAAAAGACATTTATGGAGCCATTTCCTCAACTCATTACACCCAAAAGAGAATCATATGCTTAGGCTTCCTCTGGATTTTAGCAACTTAAAAGAAAGCGATCCATCAGCACACCTGGTTACAAGATTACTATTTGCCCAAAATCAATCTTTTAGTAATGAGATCTAGATAATGATAAGCTGCATGAGTTGCCTTGGTAACCTACTGCCTCAAAAGTCTTATGTATAGCTTTAGGACTTGCAGGGGTGGGAATGGAAAAAAAAATCAGTATGCAGAGAAATGTCCATGTTTGTCTGAAGGACAGATCTTGCAGAGAACTTTTCTGTCTCATCAAATTCCAGGAGAAATTTTTTCATTAAATTAGGCTGGTGATGCTGATCCAGCTCATGTGAAATTAGATGATTTTTTTTTTCTTTGGGACAAACCCAGTATCTGTCCGTAATTAAAACAAAAAATGCAGCATAAATGTGATCTCTTTTGGCTACCATATGAAGGCCTGATCCAGAGTCAGATCTAGTCTTTCTTTTATGTAAGTGAGGTGAAGAAAGGAAAATCATTAACTTTACTGTATTTTTGTGAAGAGGAGCACTATGTCTTTAAAACAAAGAACAAATGGTTTTAACAATAGCAAAAAAATGCTAATTTTTTTAGATAGTTAAATCAGTTTGTGATAATCAACTCTGTGTTTTGATTTAGCAGCATTTCAGGGGCTCTAGCACTTCATGTGCACTTTGCCTGGAGGACATTGTGTGCATGGTTTCACAAAAAGTTTTTTTCATTGGTGATGAGTTTTTAGGAAGAGAGATAGAAATATAAGAATTTTGTGGAGTTTTCTGTGTCTCCTAAAGAAGCTCAGCAGTATGTCAAGTTAAGAGGCTGACTCCAAAACAGGTATTTTTCTACTACCTTTCTTGTAAATAATGATGTATTAAGGATATGCTTTTGTGTTGTGTAGCATTTTAAGCTTTTTCAAAGACTTATTCCTGTCATCGGGTTAGGATATAAGGAGTTGGCTGGAGCTAACCAAGAGGGTAGAGTTTCTGAATAAATGAAACTATACACGAGAACGAAAGAAGATAATTAAATCCAGGTTGTGCTTTAAATGAGACTGGTGCAATTATGGCAATGTGAATTCTATTTCTTTTCTCAGCATTCCCTTCTCAAGTTTAGAAGAAAGAAATAAAACTCTTGACTTAAATGGGAAATAGAGATGAGACAACGGAGGAAAATGTCTTCCTTAATCAATGTAATGGAAATAAGATACGCCAGTTGACAACCACATCTCAGTGACTGCACAGGTCACAAGTTGTGAACTTTGATATAGTTTGATGTTTTTATGCAGTACTTGACATTTCAGCCAAAATGCTCTGATTTTGTTGCTGCTCTTCAGGAAGAACTTGAACTAATCTACTTAATGAATTTTAGGTATTTATAGGTTTATATATAATATTTATTTATAGGTATCAATTACGGGAAGGTGAAATCAGTGAAATGACGAAAGCTGCATTAATGCAAAGAAATCAGGCCTGGCAAGTCTTTCTGATTCTAGAGCTTTGTTCTGTGTAGACACCAAACAAATACAAAACCCTTGCATATGTTAAGTAAAGGATGATGCAAGATTTAAACTACTCCTGTGTGTGGTAAAGCAGTTACAAAGCTACCATCAAAATCAAACTGATGAAAACAGTGCATGTGAAAAAGTGTCCAATTGCTTTTGTTCTTTTTTCTCTGTTAGAAAAAAATTAATACAGTGCAATAGTAGAAGCTAATTATAATGGTGTCTTCTTTATTGACATCTTGCTCAAACAGCTAGAAAAACAGAATTGTTATAATTTCACATTTTACAGTGCCTCCCTTTTTATTAACAGATCTGTAGCTTCACTTCTGCAGGGAGTATAATAACTTTTGAGTGAGGAATTTATTTGATATCATTACTGTTATCAGTGCCTCCAATTGTTCAGCTGCTAGTGCATGCTTAAAAATTTCTTCCTTGCCTGTTATTCACCTTATGTATTTTCTGCCTGGCTTTGGTTGCCCTGTCTTTGAGCTGTCTGCCACTAAAAGGGCATAATGTGTCTAATATGAAATGCAAATAATGATACTCTCATCTTCTCAAAGCAACTCCAAAGAATATCTGCTTTCAGTGCTGGTACAGCTATTTCCAAACGATGAGTATGTATTACTAGAATCTTCTTTTTGGGCTAAATTTGTTTGTGGAATAAAGTTAAATTCTAGTCTTGCCCATATTGGGCAGGTACTCCACAAGAAAACTCCTTGTTTTCTGTGGTAGTGCTCAGAGCAGATTCATTACTTGGAATAAGACAGGTGTGGTGATTTTCGCAAATTGATTTCAACATATTTCATCTGTAAATATTAAGTTCTGGGTGGAATTAAGAGTTGCTGGGTATACTCAGTATGTTATGAGGGGCAATCAAAATCTTGCCACTTTAGCATGGTGAATCAAATGACATTAATTGTGCCATAGTAAAGCTAGATAAGTTCATATCAATTTATTGGAATCAAAGCAGCAACTTTGCTACATCAAAGCACGAAAAATATATATATGTTTGATAAACAACATTAATAAATAGATCCACTGACAGAAACACAAGGAATAAAGCTGTGGAAGACCCAGTAACAATACAAACCAGGGATCTTGTTACATTATCTATTTCATTATCTTATTGAATGCCTGAAGAAAATTGGGCTTTGTTTTATTGGCTCTTGCTTTTCATAGATGTTTTCATAATTGTAACATCAACTAGTAACTCTTCTAGTGTTTAGTCAGCACTAGATGCCAAATACAATAATCTAATTATCCCTTTCCATTTGACTCTGTGAGGAAGTATATTTTTTCAGACCCATTTTGCTTTAATTTAGCATATAAACAAATTATACAGTACTAATTGATTTTTGGGGAAAAGTACTCTTAAAGGCCTATGTAATGTTGTGAATTGACAAACATAAATGTGAAACAGTGTGGCCTTTTCTTCATTTGTTTTGTTAATAACACTGTTCTACTGTCAGCATGCATAGGTAAAGGAATAAAGACATGAAAGTAAAAATTTTGAAAGAACTGATGTGGCAAGGAAGGATGAGCATGATTTTAGATAGTAATATCTAAAATTAATTTGATTGCAATTTGAAATATGAAAGTAAGCAGTGTGCACTCCAGTTCTGACTAGTTAACTTGCTGATACTGTCCCACACAGGTAATTATTATTTTATCTTTACTGTTAGTAGTAGTATTAAACCACATAAATGTGTTAATGTAATCATTAAAACTAACAATGTGATGAGTATAGGATCTTCCCTATCTGAAGAAAATGAAGGAGCTAAAACCCTTGTAAGAGTAGATAGCATTTGTCTTGATTGAGCCTTTCTAAAAGTTCTCGTTAAAAGTCTCTGTAAGGCTTTACCTAATCCTTGTGATGCAACAGGCTTCATTGTAGGAGATGCATTTTGTGTCTTTCTTTCCTCTGAAATCAGTTTCCCCTAAGAAACTGTATTAAAAAAAACCCCAAACTATGAGATATTTAACAAGACCACATTATGAAGTGATGGTGTTTTTTGATGATACCATAAATGCTTGTTTGCCATTAAAGACAGTCCATTACATGTCAGTGTTGGTCCATTTTAACGAAAAGAAAAGGGTTCAATCAGTCAAAACCAATATAATGTCATAGCAATACATATCAAGCCTAAAATAGCAACTCTGATAAAGATCTCTAAATACAAATAAAGATATCACCAGTTGTTTTACGGTGTAGGGACTAACTTGCAGTCTCTTTGTTTTCTGCTTGCATCAGCTTATGTGACCTGATGATTACTTATGTTGGAATCAGTTTATTTGCTGACAACCCCTTTTGTCTGTTTGAATCACCCATTTTATTATGATGATTTTCTGTTGTTGTGATACTGTCCACTGATTTAATTAAAAAAAAAAATTAGAAGAAAAGGCTGCTCAGTTTGTGAACGCTTTTCATCTAGGGTGTTTTACAAGTCTCAAGCGTGTATTTGCTGGCTTTTACAGGCTGAATTCCTGAGAGTCTCAACAAGTTAAAATTCCACTTGTATGGAGCTGCATCTCTGCTAGAAGAATACAGAGGTACCCATGGGTGCATTTTAAAGAAATTATATATAGTGATTGGAAATGTTATGTAAACATAAACTGCATCAACAAATAACTGAAACTGAAGCCAAAATAATGTTGTATGACCTTTTGTTTCACTTCAGGACAGTCTGATTGGCAGTCCATGGGGCAGATGTGACTGGATATAAAATGGGTTTTGAGATGTGGCCTTGGTTGGAGGATGGCGACAAAAAAAATAGAGGATTCCTGGCATTTTATGAAGCCCAAAACTGTCAAACCATTCTAGTGTGACCACATAGCCCTTGACACTAAGGTCTGTGAAGCACCCACTATGTCTGTGGGTTTGTGGCCCTGGGAAATGCCAAGTCTGGAGAGGAGCCCCTGACAGTTCCCCCAAGGCGACATCTGCCCTTAGCAAAAGCAGGACTATGCTGTTGTGATTTAGTGGCTGTGTGTGATGGTTCTGTGACTTGAAATAAGTGTTACAGTCTGGTAAGTAAAACGTTGCTATTATTCTAGCAGATGCATTCAGTTTGCATGGCCAGCTTTTGATAGCAGGGAGACCACAGAGGCATCTTCTGTGAGAACCTTCTCCAGAAGGTTCCCCCTTGTCCAACAGAGCTAATACCAGCTGGCCCCATGGTGGGCCCACTGCTGGCCCAGGCTGAGCCCATCAGTGATGGTGCTAGCACTTCTGGGATAATTTAGTTACGAAGAGGAAAGAAAAAAAACAAGCTACTGTGGAACAACAGCCAAAAGTGTGAGAATACACAGCCCTCTGGACATCAAGGTCAGTGTGGAAGGAGGAGCAGGAGGTCCTTGAGGCACTGAGTAGAGATTCTCCTGCAGCCTGTGGTGCAGACAGATCATGGTGAGGCAGCTGTGCCCCTGCAGCACAAGGACGTCCATGTTGAAGCAAATATCCACCTGTAGGACATGGAGGACCCCAAGCTGGAGCAGGTGGATTCCCAAAGGAGGCTGTGACCCCATGTGAAGCCTGGGGTGGAGCAGACCACTGGTGAGACCTGTTGCCCTGTGAAGAGAGGATTCCATATGGGAGCGGGTTTACTGGCAGGACCTGTGACCCCATGGGAGACCCATGATGGAGCAGTCCTCCTGAAGGACTGTATCCTGTGGAAGGGATCCATGCTGGAGCAGTTCATGAAGAACTGCAGTCTGTGGATAGGACTTACTTTGAAAAAAGATTATGCCGTAGTTGAGATCTGGGAAGTAAGTGGAAGGGGAGTGAGGATGGTGTTTGTCAGTGTTCTTTCTGAACCTTCATATAGATTTAGAGTAGCTGCTAGTGACTTTTAGATTTGGTTATTAATGGGTAGGATTTGCTTTTGTTTGCAGTTTCCTAATTTCGGGATTGTGTAAAGGCTAAGCATTCATATGGAAGCTGTACAACTGCTACTGTACTACTCCTTGTTTTCAAAAATGTGTCCATGGGACACATGCCTGTGGGAATGATGCTGAGGATCTCCACATATTCATGCCCTGGTTTTGGCCATGAGTTTGTGGTCCTTGTATGTAAAGATAGCTCCCATCTGTCCCCTACTTGAAGTCCTTCAGATAGAAACAGATAACAGCTCTGAGGTCAAAGATTCAAATACTTTAATGAAAGGGTGAAGGGGACAGCAGACACCAGACCAATTGCTAATGTTTTATTTTACTTCGATGCCTTTGCAGTGTAATACCTGTAAGAGTTCGAGCAAAAGTCATTATAAATTGAATGTGTACTTAGATGAAGTAGCCTCTCACATTAAGCAGAGTGTAATATTTCTTTGTAACACTTTTTCAGAGCTCCTTATTTGTTAAAAACTAAATATATTAAGAAAATTAATATTGCAAATTGCCTAGAAGTGTGGAGCATCACAAATTTTTTTAGCAGAGCAGAGCAATCACCTACCTTTTTGCACTAGTGTAAGAGTAGTCCATAAGGTGAAAGGTGTTATTTCCTAGCACTGTGTTGATATGAATTAATTGTTTTCCTGTTTAGTACCCCCATACCGCCAGTTCCTCCCATCTCCCTGTTTAATCTGCTTCCCTCCCCACCTCATATCCCTTCCCCTCAAGCTGGCCTCTTAGTGCTCTCAGTGGAAACACCAAATGTAGGATCATTACTGAGTGTACAGCACTTACCTCTCCTGGAATTTGCAGTAACTTTTTTGGTTGAGAAAAAAATCAAAGCCAAGTAATAGAAAATAGTAATAGAAACCCATTTCCCCATTCTGAACAAGTAATTCTTTTTTTGCTCTGTTGAGGCACAATGAAATCATCTTAAAGCAGTTTTGCAACTCTTGCTTGTTTGTTTGAAAGCATAGTCAGGAACTGAAACAACTTTTTCTCAAAAATACCTTTCTTCATCTTCCCTTTGTTCCACACCTTTTTCTTGAACAAGCCTGCTTAAATCCCAGACCGTAATGCTGGTTTCAGACCTGCTGGGAGAAGAAATCAGTGTCCTTGGTTGCTAGTCCATGCAGATGTGTTGTGATATGCCTCAGATCACAAGCTGTAGTGTGTTACAGCAGTGTGGCAGTAACTTGAATATCAACTGTGAACCCCATACTGTCTCACAGGTGTGTTTTACACTTAATCATAGGCCTCCCAGTCAGTTTAACTTTTGAGCATAAGCACAGTGAGATCTGAAACAGTCGTCATGTTATTAAGTAGGTAGAAAGAAGTGTCCTGGTACATTACCATGTTCAGAGATGTGTTGAGTCCTAAAGTATTGCTGGTCTCCATGCAGCTTTTCTGTGTTAAGAGTGGTCAGAATCTCAGTGTTTTATGTTGCTTACCAAGAGTGTCTGAGGGCAGATAAATTGCTTTTCTTAAAAACCATTTAGGTCAAGCTGTGGTGCAACCTAGTTCAAACAGAAGTATGTTTCCTCTGTGAGTAAGCACCGTTGTGAAGCAGTTGCCAGCTTGTGAAGATAAAGACTCAGTCAATGAGACAGTTTCAGCTCCCACTCATACTCTTGCCCTGGATGATTGCCTAGTCTCTTCACTATGATCCAAATCTGTGTTTGGGGATGCCCTGATTTACATAGTATTGATGCATTAGACTTTGGGGCTTTAAAGACTCTGCTGCTTGCTGCACCAGAGATCCCGCTTTTGTTCTCACATGTTGTTTTGTTTGGAGTTTCATTTTATATAAATGCGGAAGACATACTGCCTCCATTTAGTGATTCAGAGCACGCTGCAAGCCCCCACTGATTGTGAGGAGGCTGTGGAAGCAAAAGCTGCTGGAGCATCCCTGCCTGCCTTCTGAGGGGCTCCACCCAGTGCTGCATCTCTTCTAAAGACAGAGCGCCATCCCTCTCACTAGCCACCATCCAGTTTGTTGGTGTGTTCCTAGGGAAGCATGGTGAGTGAGAGGGTCCCCACTCCCTCCAGGCTTCGTGTACCAAAGGGAAAGCTTCTTAAAATGGAGCACATGTGCACAGCCATGCTAGCACAGTCTTACCTGTGATTTGCATATGCTTTCTTACATGGGGCAAAAATGCAAGAATGCTAAGGAAGCCCTGAATTTTGGGGTTAGGAACAGTGCTGTTTATTTTTCTGGTTGTTCAAGTGTGTCCCAACTACGAGTTCGAATTGTAATCAAAATATATCCTGTTTTTAATTTTGAAGAAGTAGCTAATTTTTGTAATTTAAAACCACTACAAGTTAAATACTGTGAAAGCCATGACCAAAGATTGCTAAATGCAGAGTTAAAATAGTGATGTTAAGCTAATAGCCTAATAATAAGAAACAGAGATTGATATACATTAAAATATGCTGTATGTACCAGGCAGCAATTCACCATATAGTGTGAGGTGAGGGGCATTGCTTGGCTAACATGTTTCCATGTTGCCGAGTTGCTATGGCAATATCAAACCAATGAATAAACCACATCACAGAGACAGGGAGGTGAGTAAGTGTGAAATTGATTCAGTGGAACACAGGAATATGTGGGAGCAAAACTGGTCAAGATAAAATTTCTGGTAGGAATACCTATTTCTTTTCACATTTTCAATAGTATGTCATAATTACTTTTTAAGACATTGAAATCTTGTAGGTATATTTTCCACCATAAACTCTTGTGTGTTTTTTATCTGATCCTATGTGTGTGTTTCAACATATGTAAGGCATTTAATCCATTAATAATGAATATAACTAAATATAAAAAATGTGTAATTTTTTATATAAATTAATTAGTTGATAGTTGTATAAAGTCTTGGTAAGATAAAATAAGTTGACTACAAGTTTCGTTACTAGCTGTAAACTAATATTGTAGTAGTTGTATTTGAAAACATGCTTTTACATACACCAGGTTTAAACTTGTTCTTTATTTCTCAGTGTGCATTATAGTGTCCACAGAAATGTCCTAGAAATACTGCATTTTGGATAGTGCATTGCTATAACAAAAGACAGATATCTGTGCATATAAATGGACTGCACAAATATTGATCATGCTTTCTTGCCCCATTTTGTGATTTATGTGACCAGTGTTTGGATTGTCTTAGGAAGAAAATATTTTTGATTTTTTTCCATTTGTTTTAAACATTCTGTGAAAAAACTATTACACTAAAATGTGCTATCAGCAGTATGTTTTTGGAAAATGTATGGATATGTATTTTATGGAAAATACATATCAGGCATGTTTTTAATTAGGATTTCAGTTTTACTAATTTGTCTCAGTTCAGTTGGGTGATCAAATAATGATAAAGGTTTTATTCCTGGAAAAGATCCTGCTATAGAGGAATAGAAGGTTATTTTTTTGTGTGTGAGTTATTAATGTTTGAATATGATATTTGTCTAAGACATAAATCTATTTTTAGAACATTTTTTAGGCTTTCTGGCAGGAAGCATACATCCATGAGTTTCGGTGCTTGTAGTTTGTATGATATTTATTTGATCTAAACTTGCTGCTTATTTATAGCTTTAAAAAAAAATCTTACATGTGCTTTTGTTTCATTCTGTCTCCCCCTGCGAGTGTTATCTCTGTGTTGAAGCCCTCTTTATTTTATTTGCTCCTGAACAAAAATATGTATGGTAACAATACTAAGTTAAACATCATTAGATTAGATTTTGTTTCATTTTCTAAAAGGCCAAAATGGCCTTATCAGGCACAGTCAATAAAATGAAGACTAGTTTGTCTGAAGTCCTGGTCTGCCACATAAAAGCCACTGTGGTCCTACTTTGGATTCTTTAGTTCAAAGTAGAACTTTATTTACAGAACAGAAACCAATATTTGTTTACATTTAACCTTTTGATTTAGTTTTTTGGGGAACAACATTTGCCAAATTATTTGCAAAGAAGTTGCTGACTGATGCTTTTTACGTTGGGATGGAATGATAAGGAAAAGACAAACACAGAGTGGATGTTGGCTGAACACAGAAGCTTTTGTGACTTGGAGTTTTGAAGATAGGAATAAAGCTCTTTTGTGATACAACAACATCTTGGAAAAGTCATTCAGTTACATTTTCCTCCATTTCTCTGCAAGTGTTAATTTCTGACTACATAATATTCATAAACTCAGTTCATGTGCTGATAAGCAGCTGGATCTCAAGAGTGTTCATTTGTGTTGTTTTCATATGTGAACAAAATCCCTAAATTAGTTGATCAAACCTAGATAGATCAAGGTTAAACAGATGCAAAAGGAAATAATAGAGACCAGGATCTAGTTTTGTTGTACACTATTTGCATATGAAGTGTCTTTCTTCATTTGTCACTGACCATTTTAGCAGTGCATCTGTACGAGACAGGTCCAGCCTGGTGATATCCAGCAGGGACCTGGCAAAGGCAGGGCTGTCACTGTTGAAGCTTCTGCCCCAGCCCATTGGTGAGCTCTCCTTGAGCTATGCTGATTATCAGGCTGGCCTGGCTGAGGACAAGAACACAACTGAAATAGGGGAAATGTTCTCTTTGAGGAAAGGTGCTTTCAGAAGAGGTTCAGAAGCCCACCTACTGTTTTGACTTGCTCACTTTTGGTGCATATGGTGCCAAAATTGCAGAGACTTGTTGCTACTTTGAAAGCAGAGGAACATCTCTTTCGAGGGCTGTCTGAAAGCTGCCTTATCAGCAGAGCTTGGTAAAGAGCCCAGTGTGTGCATAACTCCTGAACCATTGCTTGCAGAATCCTTGAAAGGTTTTTTTAAAGCCCAAGGTCTTTGCAAGACAGATATGGCTAAGAAGCAAGACTTTGAGGTAGAGAAGGAAGAAGTGTCTCTTCAGCAGCCCAGAGGAACCCTCCAGATCAAGGGCTTTTTTTCCCAGGAATGCATATTGCTACACCTTCAGCTTTTTTATCTCCTATAAAATGAAGTCACGTAGGTTAGCTTCCCTGACTAGGCAAGCAAAGATAGCTTTCTGTTCCCCTCTCTGAGTGGAAAAAACTCTGTCAAACTACTGGTGCCTCCACTTCCTACCCTTTGAAGCAGGTGACAAGAAGACAGAGATGGTGACAAGGATTCATTTTAACAGAAGCCTGTGTCCATTCTTGTAGCATCTCAAGTGCTGCCTGATGTGATGAGTGCCATATGGTCCCTCAGCAGCATCAGAGTGCCCTTGCTGGCAGCTCTCATGGCCACTGCACCATGCCCAGAGGGACACTTGTAACAGCACATGCAGAAACAAAAGGCTGCATGTCAGGAGAAATGTACCCAGGCATCCACTTCAGGTAAGCAGTGGAGCTGGACACCATATGGCCCGGGAAATGTTCTCCTCTCTGAACTGTTTTTGGGTGTGTGATGCTCTTCAAAGCCAATTACCTTTGTGTCAGTCCATCCAACTAAAGTCATGGAGATGGGAATAACAAATGCATAGAGAAAAAGTGCCATCTTTATCCCAGTAGCTAACTACATATACAGCCCAGAAAATCCTGATCTGTACGCTTTGCGAGACTCAACAGGATGGAAGTAGGCATTTTGAGTAAATTTCTTTTCTTATACATTTTCTGTGTTTGGGGTTGGTTTCAGATTTCTTCACATCATCCAATGTGCTAGCAATGGGACAGTGGGAGCAGCAGCAGGAAGAGCCTGTCTGCCTCCACAGCACACATGATTTGCCTCAGCCTGGAGGTGAAAAGGATGGAGGCATGTTCAGTGTAAGCAGAATGTTATCAGGCACTAATTCCTTTGAGTAATATGGCTGTATAAAGTCAAATTCTTTCATAGGATTATAACCTCACTTCATATGTAGCTTTGTGTAATAGCAAAACCACTTTATTCTGTGTCATAATTCAACATCACACTTACTAAAAGCCCTTACTTATGTACAAGTCATTGTTTCTTACACAGTCTGTGTGTTTTCAGTGGGTTTTATTTTTTGGTATACAGAGAAGGGAGAAAAAAACAGAGTCTGACCATGAGATTTTATTTTTTATAGAGGGTATCCTTTGGATTAGGTTCTACTGAGAGACATCACATTGCTGCTTGATAAGTTACTGAGGTAAATTTTCCGTGTTCTTTGGTTTCACTTCTTTCTTTTTTTAAAAATGGGGATTCATCTCTTTAGGGATATTTTAATACAAATTATCATATTTGAGCATCTCAGCAAACTTTTTGGTGTTAGAAAGTTTCAAGAGCAGCTTTTTAGGTTTAAAGAAGATACTCAAGTGAAGGCAATTTTCAATTCACTTCAGTGCAGGATTAGACACCCAGCTGTGACCATGAATAAGAGCTGTACCTGTGACCCAGTCTCAACCATTCTTTTTCTTGGAGCCATCTAGTCACATCTGGTCAGAGCTGTCTGATGTGGGCAGGGGGCACAGGGCAGAAGTTAGAAGGCTTCTGAGGAAGGCTGAGAAGCTTTTTTTTGTCTTTGCTGGGGAGTGTGTTTTCTTATATCTCCTGAGCAGTTCTGGAAGAGTCCTTAGTCACTAATCCCCTTTGTACTTGCTTTGGGGCTGGTGATAGTCTCTTTCCAGCCCTTTTGGAATATATGGCTCCTCCTCGAGAAGAACGATTGCCTTGGGAATTTATCAGTACGTTTCTGGTTTTCCTGAAATGTGTTCATTTGGTAAATCATTTATGGTAGTCCTAGATGCCATCCACCACTCTTTTGTGCATCATTGCCAGTGGTTTCTATTGTCTACTTTCAGTCCTGCGTGAGATGCATGTTTTCCTCTGTCATTCCTCAATACATCTCTTTGGTGAAGACTATTTTTGTAAGCTCTCAGAAAATCTACTTTGCCTGCTTGTCTGTTCCTTAAGGGATCACATTAGCTGTAGATTTGATTAATTGATATAACTCTATTCTAAACCTTTTGTGCCAATATATACCACTTAAATCTATTAGTTGGATGTTCCTTAGTTAGATGTTCCAGCTAAATAGTTATCTTTTTGTACTGCTGTACTACTACTGTAGTAATGAATAAAGCAGAAGAGTGGCTCATATGATATGTTAGGTAGTGGAAATGAGAGCAGAGAGAAAACAACAAGTTTGCCTCCTTCCCTGGCAATTAAAAGAGAATCAAACCACAGAATCACTGATCTTGTGATTGAATCACTACTGTGACACTACTTAGTTCTTCCTGCAGTCCATGATACAGCATCCTGCAGTCGTGGTTTTCTACTTGTTGAGACAAAAGGATCCACAGGAGGTTTTTTCTCCTACTTTCTGCCCTTGTCTTTGAAGAACTGGATGATATGAAGACTATCAGCTCACCTGCTGATACTTTATGAATTGAGCTGCATTAATGATGCAGTGCATAAGTTCCTAAAGAGGCATTGGTTTGCTGACGTTTTAGTACCTGTATTTATGGTATTTAATCCTTAAATTTAAATGCACCAGATTATTTTTTTATTCCTGTGGTAGAGAACTTCATGTATTGCAAACATACTGGAACATCTCTCCTATGAGGAAAGGCTGAGGGAGTTGAGGTTGTTCACCCTGATGAAGACAAGACTCCAGGGAGACCTTATAGCAGCCTGCCATCACTTAAAGGGGGCTTATAAGAAAGATGGGGACAATTTTTTTAGCAGAGCCCACATTGTTAGGACAAGGGGAAACAGTTTTAAACTTAAAGGATTTGATTTGGATTAGGAAAATATAAGGAAGAGGTTTTTTACAATGAGGATGGTAAAACACTGGACCAGGTTGCTCAGAGAGGTGATGGATGCCCCATCCCTGGAAACATTGAAGGTCAGGTTGCATGAGGCTCTAGGCAACCTGATGTAGGTGAGAAATATCCCTGCTCATTGCAGGTGGTGTTGGACTAGTTGACTTTTGAAGGTCTCTTCTAACCTAGCCTGGGCTGTGCTTCTGTGTAGGAGGGTGGGTTCCAGTGGATCAAAACCCAGAAGATAAATAAAGGGATCCCCATGTTCAGTGCTACAAGAACAAAAACCACTGAGTCAAATTTTGTGTCCTTTGGGGTATCTTGTTATGCATTTGCTATGCAGTGAAGTTGAGGTTTTAATTTTCTTCCACTTCTACATAAAAATTTAGTGCCTGGTTATCTAGGGGAAAGTCAGTTTTCTGTCAGGGCTGGTGAGAGTAGATGCTACACTGCCTTTTCCAATAGTGCATAAGGGTCTAGGTGGAAAGGTCCCAGAGAGGGGTTTAGCAGGGCAGAAGTGAGTATTTGACCTGGTTTCCCAGTGTTCTTGACTCTTCACTGAACTCAGCATTAGGGTATTGTGTTGTTAGTCAATGGTGTGGCAGGTGTGACCTGGATTTCTTGGCATTAAAAAAATTGCAGGACATGATTTTGCCAACTCAGGACTCTTGACTGTAACCCTGTATCAATTTCAGCTGCTTTAATTACATCCTGATTACATTTCTGCTTTACTATTTCTATTGGCTATAGCAGACTTATGGTTATTAAAGCACTGTGAACTACTGCCATTGCTCATAAAACCTGTCATGTTCCACGTTATTGCTTGGCTGATTCTCTTGCTCTCTTTAGTAAAAATCATACAGGACTTGGAGATTTCCATCTAAATTAGGTGTTTGTATGTGAATAAAGTTTTTCCTAGGAGATTCAGGTTGTTGTGTATAGACTCTAATATTTACAAATATTAACACTCCAGTGTGTGAACATAGATAGCTGTGTCAGCTGAAATCTATTATATTCAATAGATCATTGTTTTTAATGTAGATTGTTGGTGAGAAGTTACTATCACTACAGAATATGTATATATTTCTTAGACGCATGTACTAATAACTAAGATGGTACTTATTTTCGTTTGGATTAGTTTATTTGTGAGATTTAGCAGAATTGATAGGGTTATTTCCCCCTCCCAGAGAAATTTCTGACTGCTTCCTCTCTGAAACTTCTGAACTTAAAATTTCAGCATAGTCTTATCCAAATAATGTTTGTAAATCTCTGGAAGATAAAACTTTACAGTAAATTTATTCAGCTGAATGTTTCACTGTAGTATCTAGCACTGCAGTTAAACCTTATGCCAACTGAGATGTCCATGGATGTTCATTGGCATACACACTTGACTGCTGGGACGTTATGGTTGCTTTGAGCATACTAGACTATTTATGGAAAGTATAAATAAATAACTCCATACTAGGGTATTTATGGAAAGTATTGTTGCTCTTGTTTTTCAAATGGCACAAACATTTCCAAATTCTATGCATTCTTTACAGAATGAGCTGGCAATGAGCTGGCAGCCAAAAAACCAGTTGTATCCTGGACTGGATAAAAAGAGATGACCAGCAGATTGAGGGAAGTGATTCTCACCCTCTGCTGAATTCTTGAGGTGTACTCCAGATGAGATTTCATCTGGAGTACTGCATCCAATTTGTGCGTTCCCAGTACAAGACAAACGTGAGTTCGTTTGAATGGGTCTAGAAGGGAGGCTACAGATATGATCAGAGGGATGGAGCACCTCTTCTGTGAGAACAGTTATTCAGCCTGGAGAGCTCTCCAGGGAGACCTTCTAGCAGCCTTCCAGGACCTAAAGGGGTCTACAAAAAAGGAGACTGTCTACCAGAGCCTGGAATGTGAGTGAGGACAAGGGGGAATGTTTTTACACTGAAAGAGGGTTGATTTAGATTGGATAGAAAGAAGACACACTTTACAATGAGCTTGGTGAGGCACTGGAACAGGATGCTCACAGAAGTTGCAGAAGCCTCATCCCTGCTCCTGATTGAAGTCAGGTTAGATGGCACTTTGAGCAGTCTGACTTAAAAATACCCCTGCCCGTGGAAGTGGAGGTGAGGTTGCTCTGGGTGATCTCTAAAATTCCCTTCCAACTTAAACCCTTCCATGATTCTGTGATCCCTGGTCCTGATTATTTTAGCTATGGATAAAGCATAAAAGTTGTGTCTAACTATAGTGAAAGATATTCAGAGTGTAGTTCAGAAACTGGGACAGCTGAATCAGCCACTGTGTAAGTTGCTCAGTGCATCTGGGAGGAAATGCTTCTCCAAGGAAGTGGCAATACCACAACAGAGCAGCTGCAGCGATCGAGTACCCACTGAGGATATTTGTCAGTGCTTTGTGTTGCTCTGGAGGTATGAGAGGGATAAAATTCCTTTTCAAGATACTTTTTTGTTGTTGTTGATAGTGAAGCACAACATTGTTTTATTCTATAAAACTTTCTTTTATATGTGCATTTTTAATTCTCCCTCTTCCTTCTGTTTTCTTAAGGCATTAATGTTTTTTCTGCACAAACTGTTGATACTGTGAAAAATCAAATGATAGGTGACTGTCTATGGTTTTTAGAGGAAGAAGGTGGACATTTTCGTTTTGAAGCTGAAATAATCTAGTAGAACACAACAATTATTTCTTTTTCCCCAAAGAGACAAATCAAAATTGATGCCAATTTTTCTCTCTGAAGATTTAATGAAAAAGCACTCAGGAGATTTCTTCCTCCATCTTCCCTTTCTTCCACCAAAACCAGGCTCCCTATGAACCCCTCCCCCCACACCCGATCTTACATCCTCAGAGACCTAGTTTAAATAGGAAATTTTATTCAGAACTGAATAAAATATAAGATCTTAATCATATTTCCCTACAGCCTTTCCTTTTACCCCGAGGAGAGTAAGATTGTGCCTTCTTAAAATGAGAGAATTAATAATACTCCTCTTTCACAGACATGCTGTCAAGAGAGATCTGTTGTGACTTAGGGGTATAGGCTGGCAGGCTGCACTCTGAGCTCAGGAAGGCATGGCACCATGCCCAGACTCTTTCTCTGGGTTTCAGCTTTTTCACATGGCTGTGCACACACCAGTCGAGACTTTCTCCTAACCTTGCTTCTCCTGCTGAAGACCCATCTGTACAACCCAGAGGTTTCTGTTCTGTTCACTTTGACTCACAATTCACTTCTGCTTCTCGTTGTCAGCTTTCTGCCCGTAGCTGATGTGTCTTAACTTTCTTACACAGACTGACTTAATTCAGCTCAGTTGTTGGGTGGCTTTTCCAGCCTTATAGTATTTTTGATGAGCCTCAGGTAGGGGATAGCTTATCCTCTGGATTTTGCTGTAATGATGATCTGACTTGCTTTACTATGAGTTCAACCATTCTGGAGAAAGCTAAATTATTGGATGCTTTGTTAATGCATACTATATAAATACCTTGAATCAGATTTTTTTTAAATGGGTTCAGTTTCCCGTTAAGTGATTGGATTGTAAGAAGTTATAATAATACTATAAACAATGACCTTTTAACAACATCTTCTCACTCTAGTAAAAGGAATTATTTTTTCTTGGGATTCTGTTCCTAATGAAGAAAAAGGAATAACTACAAGCGAGGAGGTGACTCTAAGGAGGGAGAATACCATGCCATTGACATTTTAGAGTGATCCAAAGTGAATACTCAGTCAACCTGACTGACAGTGAGAAGGCAGAAGTTTTAAATGTAACTTCAGTTTTATTTATTTAATATTCAAAATAAAACACTATTGAAAATATTTTACAATACTGAAATTTGAAATAGCATTATATCCTCAATTTCTACAGATAGTAACTTTAAAACTATTATGATATATACTCTGTGATGTATTAATATATGATCTGTGCTCAGTAATTCAAAGAGGGAACTCCAGAAAGCTGATGACAGTTAATGAAAGGTCTATCATAGGCTGTTAAGCCTGCATCATCAAGACCTTCCTGCCTGGCGCTGCCATCCCTGAAGTACTTTGTTTCAGCTTTCTGCACCTGTATGTGTGTCTTGGTAGCTCTAGGCAGGATACAAAAGCAGGTGACACTGCAGCTACCTCTCCTGACAACATCACTGTGTCAGAGATCACATTTTCATTTGAATTTGTTTGTCTGGCAAGGAAAGGAAGAGCCAAAGAGAACACAGGCTACAATTCCACTTACAGACTGGTACAAACACAAACTATCTCATGCATAGATAGAACCCTCCCCTGGGAGGGTTCTACTAGGATTTTGACAGCTGCACTTTTAAAGGTCCTGGAGTCATCATCAACAATTCCCTAATATTATCAGCTTTGTTTGTAGCAGCACCAGTCAAAAAAGTTGTTAAAATATTTGCCGTCATCATGAAGGGTGTTGAGAACAAGACAGAGAGTGTCTGCTCTGTGTTTTGCTGTGCTATACAACATTAATGTGCCCAAATCTTGGCAGTTGTGTGCAGGTCCAGTTTCTGCACCCCAGGAAGGGTAGGAGAGGAACAGAGAGGGGCCACTAAATTGAGGAAGGGGACGCAGCTGTCTTTAAAGACTAGAGACACAGGGAAAAGATGAGTAAAGTTTAACATTGTAGGGCTGTTACTGGAGCTGTATGGCATTTGAACATTGGAGGGGATAGGCTTAAAACAGATGAGAAGAACTTTTTTCCTTACTAGAAGAGCTTGTGAATGCAGATAATGTAATGTTGTTAAAGAAGAAAACCCAAAGAATAATGGGCAGTAGGCCCACAGATGCTAAAAGGAGTAGACAGAAGTACACTCTCGTAATCTTGGCTATGTGATGGCCAATGCAGGGGATTACCTAGAGAATAAAAGTGGATGACAGAAAGGAAGGCAGAAGTCTAAACAGGAAGCTCCTCAGTTGTTAGTGGCAGAGGCAAAGTGGTGTGCTATGTGGTTTAAACTTTTTTGATTTTTTTTCTTGTTTGCTCACAGTGGTCACAAGGGTTTTATGATAAATTTGTTTGGATGAAGAAAAAGGGTTTGAAACTAAGTACTGCTGAGAAAATGTGGTAAGACATAGCGATCTTCCTTTTAACTGTCTAGGAAGATGCCAAGACCACTTCTAGATGGTTCCTGTGGTGCTAACCTTTTTCAGTGGTCGAGGAGTCAAGTTTTTTAAATTCAGAACTTCCCAATTGCCACAGGGAACTGACATTCATTACAAGCATTTGGGAGACTTCATGATTACTCTGTAAGGTAATCTCAGCCTAAAACCTTGCAGTTTAACTCACACTCTTTACTGATTCACAAAACCAAATAATGAGCAACCGATACTGTTTTTGGCCAAAATAGCCATTGCCTTTTGTAGTGAAACACTCTCTTTTGATCCACAAACATACTGTATTCCAGACACTGGAGGAAGTTGCCTTAGATTCACAGGTTGCAGCCCATATGCTTACCTCAGGATATCAATCCTTCTGTTCCCGAGCAAGTTAGACAAAGATGGCTTTATGATAGCTTATCAGCAGTTGTGAGCGGGCAGTTTGAAGTGATTCAATTGCAGTAGTATAGAAAGGCACCATCAGCCACAATCAGTGTATGTGCGTGTAGGCTTCCTAAATGCAAAGTAAAATGCATTGGAAGTCAGTGTGAAGGGCTAAAACTGTGCACATACTAGGTGACAAGCATCAGGTTAGAGTAACTTAATAATTTTGATCACATGTTCATGCCAGAATGCTAGACTTCATCCCTCTGAAACTGCTTATAAGATACTAATTTATTGTTTTGGGGCTTTTGATGTTTTTTTGCTTGTTTGTTAGGGGGTGGGTTTTTGTTTTGCTTTATTTCTGCTGTGTACCAGAGGCAGCTACCTCCTATGGTGAATTGTGATGACAATTCGCACTACTGACCATGAGATGTCTACTTTTCACACGTATGTATGGGAGTATTGGGATCTAAACAAAAATCTGGTTAATGATGAACATCCTTCCCTGGAAGGGAATGTAGAACAAGGAGCTGTGAATTCCTTCAGCTGTGGAGCTGCTTAATAATTGGTTTTCCCCGGATACTTTTTAGCATCACTTGACAACATAGACTTCAGCAACACAAAACAAGGGTTCTTTTCTCTGTGTGGTATTGGTTGAACCAGTGTTGTTGGTGTCTTATTATTGATTGAAATAGTTTCATAAATGAAGGTCAGTTGTTTGAAATTAAATCCACAGGTGTTTTTTAGGGAAAAAAAAAAGTGGTTTGCAGCATTTGAATTCATGGCGTACTCCGTCATGGGGAAGAAATATCCCCAGAAATGTGACCAAGTGTGGGTGTCTGAAGGGTATGCCTTTGTTAAAATAGACTGTTACAAATGTCTCGGACCAGTACCTACTGTCTTGGTTCGCAGAGACTTCTTCAATCATCCTAGGATATTTATGTTCAGGGTGCTTCTTTGTTTGGACTGAGCCCATCCAAGAGACTGAGTCTTTAGGATGAAGTTGATAGCTGTGTGTACCCACTGTTTAACATAACTTTGTTCAATAAGTTTGAATATTGTTGTCATCAAAGTGTAGGTGTATGGGAAATTGAAGTCCTGGTGTGATGTGAAGTACCAGAGATCTGAAGGCCATCACAAACTAGGGATCATCTTTCTTAGTCCATGTTTGGGAGCTCCTGTACAGTAGAAAACACAGTTACAGTCAAGAGCCAACCTTACTTCCCTTTCACTGACTTAAAAAGAAGCAGACTGTTGAGGCTGCTGATGTTTTCTTTCTATCACTAAAGCGATTTCCTTATTACTGCCTCCTTTCTATATTCTTCTTCCCCACACAGCCTAAGTTTTGTTATGACGTTACTGTTGAATGCAATATCTCCATATTTTCCCAGTGTGATCATTTGAGTGTATTGAGGTCTGTGTTTTGCTTCCGAGTTTTTATGAAAGACAATAAATACATTTTGGAAAAACTGACTAAATAGAATTTTACTTGTGAGACACAGAACTGCAATTCTATCCCTCACAATTTTATTTTGCTCTCTCCTTTGGGACATGTTTCAAGATATTAACCATCTACCTGGGTTCCATATATAGTAAAATAATATGATCCATGGTGTCCACTAAACAGTGAGATTATAACTTTATCTACCTGCTTTAAACCAAGTGCAAACAGAGCTTGTTTTGGTGATGACAGTGTTCACTGAGTGCACTGCTATCTTATTACAGAAAGACTAATGGGGCATAAGGGTCTCCTTGCTTGTTTTGGTGGAGGTTTCTATATTTTTGTCTTCTAACTTTCCCATGTCTTTTATTCACCAATAAGTTATTACTAGGTTTCTGTAGACAAACACAATCTTCGTTCCTGGTTTGAAAAGGACAGTTTTAAAATTCTGCTTCTTTCTGTATCGTGTTGTTGTGTGCTTAACTTTCTTGAAACAGAAGGAAGTGCAAGACAAAAGGCTTGGATCATGTAGGAATAAACCTGAAAGAATGTTGAGAAAGGCAAAGAAAGAGCAGACAACTAAACCACACTGTCACTTAAGAAAAGGATACTTTTGAACTTTGAAGTCTCCATGCCAAATCGTAGGGTGTAGTTAGTACATTGCAGTGGTCTGTGACTGCCATTCTTATAGGAAACTGGGAAATGGAGAGATATGTAAAACTAAAAAGCTGCTGTTTTTAGTAGGGACTAAATAAGTATAACTGAGGGGAAAATAAGGCTCATTTTAGTATTCACATGAGCATTTTTCATCAAAGTCCTCATAGAGTTATGTTCAGGTATCATTACTATGCACGTGTCTCTGCTGGGAGATGCAGGAGATCCTACAGCGTCCTGCGTGGAAGCTTGAAACAAGATCAATGTTTATGAGGTTGTGGGGAAAAAGAGTTGACCAAGACTGATGTAATACAGCTTGCAGAGGCATTTTACTCCTGACTTTACCCCTTCATGGGGGTAAATGAACTTCACCACAAAACCAGCTTTCCAAGATTGGGGTCAAGCTGGTGGCCAAAGGAACTGCAGGAAGCAGGACAGCCCCTAACTCCAGGTCTTGTTCTCCCCTGCTCTGGTTTGCACACAGATGGCAGCATCCCTACTGTTGCTCTCACCAGTGAAAGCAGATGGCAATGGGCAGCTCTGCCTGCTCCCAGCCTGATGGACCTGCTGTCCACTTCACTGAAGCTCTCTGCCATCATTCCTCTTTTTCCTTTCATCTGCATAAAATCTGTTTGCTCGTTTATCATGGAGGTGTATTTTATCCTGCAGAACAGGAAAATGACTGCGTGCACTCCTGCAATTCATACAATTTGGGACATGGCTTTGCCAGCTACACCAGCCACTGCTAAATGCCAAAATGCCAGCTGACAGTCATGTAGCCAGTTGTTTGCAGAATTTTGTCAAGGTGGTCTAGACCAGTTTTGTAACTTTTTTTCCAAAAACTTTATAAAATAGCCTGTTTGACTGCCTTGTATGACAGGCAGCAACCCCTGCAGTGATGTTGATTAAGAGTATAACGGTGAAGATCTGGGAAAGAAGCCACTCCTTAAATCTGGGAAAACAGCAGTGGAATCTGGGGAAGATGCTTGCACAGTCCACATTTCCATATTCACAGCATCTTTTTTTAAAATAAGCATCTTACCCTGTTTTATTCTATCTCAGTATTGGATTTGCATTGTGCTTGGACAATATGCACCTTTTTTTAATATTGTATAGCTATGTTACATTTGTGTGGTTGTAGTGATCCAATTTCATGGAGTATACAAGATGTGCACAAAAATAATAAAAAACCCCACAATTTAAACAGCGTGACTTGGGTGTGAGCCTAGAATATTAAGTTGGAATATTAAGTTGAAATATTAGCATAAAACTTAATTGCGAGAGCCTAAACAGGCATGAACAAAGCTTCAATCCTCTGATTATGCCCACATGGTCCTCAAGGTCTTTTAGCTTCTCAGTCAGTGGACACCAGAAGCTGGAGCCAACTACTCTATGCATCAAAATGAGCATATTTGCATACCTGAACCTGCCCAGATGCAAGACTAGTCTTAGGGAAACATTTAGTAGTCTTAGATTTGATATTCTCATGTGGGTCTATTTCAAAATGAATGAGTATTGCATTGGGTTGGGTGTATAATTCATGTTAGGTACATCATGCATTAGGGATTTTTAATTTTTTTTTTAATGTATGCTTTAGAAACTGGGTTTCCTACGCAACTGTGGCCACCTTGTGGATTCTTCAAAAGAAAATTATATATTATAAAAAAGTAGCTAGGACAATTTTGATAATTAAAAACTATTCTGTTGTATTGTTAGTCCTGGTTAATAGCTTTCAGTCATCACTTTTTACTTGTTAGAAATTAATTATTTTTAGTAAATGTTAGTAGTTCATTGTTGTTAATAAATGTAAGCAGCAGTACTACTTCTTCTACTAGGACTGTTAAACATATACCTTCCACTATAAAGTTACCATTTTTCATGAAAAGATTTTCAAAAGATTGAAATTGGTAAAGTTTAGCTGTGGAGGAGAAAAGAATAATTTCAGTCACTCTGTATGTCTCTCTTGGAATTGGGGTTCTTTAACATCTCCCTCACTTCTTAAAAATAGATTTCTGGAAAAGAACACACTGAAAATGAGGTGAGTTGACCTTGTTTGCCTGCTGGATGCCCACCTAGCTCTCTCCCTTGCCTTTTCAACAGGAAGTGAAGGAAAAAAAGACAAATCCAGTGGGTCCAGACAAGGACTACCATCATGGGTCAAAACAGACCAGTAGCATGTCCCAGTGATAGCATCTTGCCACATAAATCCAGTAAAGGAGGCAGATGAGGCAAAGCAGGATGTTGCCTTTCCAGTGTTAGCCTGCTTGCCAGGCCTGCTCTGTTGCAACTTTTAATTCTATACTAAGAACACCACCAGCATGTGTGAAATTACTTGGCCTGGCTAATAGAGCCTCAAGTGGCTCAGGCTGTGCAGCCAGAACAGATTTCTCATGGTGTGAGAGACTCCCTGAGCTGTCAGATCGCTGGACACCTGCTTTCAAGATAATTAGAAGCTTCAGGATCTCTGGCACTGATACAGGTTAGATAATGGGGATGTCCAAAGTGCCTCCTCATGGCTAGCTGCTCCAACTTTGAATGTGTTGGTTCTCGAGGCTTCCAGTCACCTACTGGGAAGTCAGGCAAGATTTCATTTCAATTCTTTGAAAGCTAAATCCAAGGTGATTCATTAAATCAGGTTAGATTCAGCTGATGACTCTTTCCAGTGTGACTTGTTTTCTCAGAGAGTTTCTGAGTGGCTCCGTTTCTGACCATAGAAGTGAGTATTCCTCAAGCTGCTCTGAAGTGCCAAAATAGAGTAGTGGAGGCAAAAAATAATTTGAAGAAGTGACTTGAAATTATAATACAGCCTGTTCCAAAAGATATTGGACAAGGTGATGCATGTGTCAGCTATGTTATTTCCTTGTGTCATTACTTTTCTCAAGGCTGCACAACAGCAATAGGCTGTTATCATATGACACTGCAGTAATGGAGAGCTGTGTCTTGGTAAGGCCAGAGAGGTACGAAGCAGCTCAAATACAGTGCTGCAGTAGGGATACACCAGGAAAAGGCATTCAGGCTTTAAAAAGGATAAAAAAAAAAAAAAGGCAGTGTATTGTAGATTGAAAAAAAACCCCAACCCCAACATCTTTTTCTTCATTCTTTTAAAGATTGTCCTGCAATATGGTGTCGTAAACCATGTATATTTTTTCAGTTTCTTCATTTTACTTCTGTATGTCATGCTCTAATTAATTTAGATGCTTATTAATTTTAAAAACACTTTTGGTCCAGTGGTGTTTCTGTAACTGCAAAACTACTCTTTTTTTTTTTTTTAATCAAAACTTTTTTCCTACCTTTCAGACGTGAGCCCATCAGCCATAACTGCTACACATTGTATACAACTCCCCTAGAGGATCATTTTATATATTTTTGGATGCCCAAGATTCTTCATGTTTGCTGACATGTTAAGAAGTTCATCATTGATTAGCTTTAATAGATTTTTTTATGCATTATTATACTTTCTATAGCTTTTTATTGGTTTTGCTTCCTGAATTCTCTTTGATTGAATAAAATTATTTCTTTTTCCTTCTGCATGCATTAGTTTAGTTAACTCATGAAATATAAATCCGGCTTACACATTTTCCTTGAGTCTTGGTTACAAGGAGGAGCTCAAGATGCAATATGATGGCTTAGAGAGCAGATCTGTAAGTTGCTTCCACAGTAGAAAGAGAGCTTATGTATCAGACTGACAATATATAAATGAGAATATTCCATGGAAATGCCCCTTTCTTCAGACTTCTTGACTTTCAATAAGAACTTTAATTAAGAAAAGAAAAAAAGCTTTTTTTGATGCATTTGTGCTCTATACCCAATGACTTTTAAAAAAGGTTGAAAAGTTAACCTTACAATCATACCTATACCCAGATCCTGCTGAATCAAGCAGCTACCATTTACATTAGATTAACTGAATTTGAGCCTATGTCATAAAAACATCATTATAAGTATAAAAATCATGAAGGGGATTCTTCTTCATCAGTACTTTCTTCTGATAGATCAGTGGTGAGAGATGTGAGGTGCTTAACGTATATGCAAACATCCATTAATATCAAGAGAGTTTCTGGTACAATTTGACCTTCAAGAAAGTTTGTTATAAACACAGTGCCAAGCAGCCAGCAGTGTTAGGAAGAACATCTGAAGAACGGTGTGTGCTTGTAATTGTAAACAATATTGCAATCTGCTTCACAAACAATCTATCATTTGTCTGTGTGGTTTTGTTCCCAGTGTTTAATACTGTGAGAGTGTTTTCTGTTGCTTTGTTCATTGTACTCCAACACTATGCCAGGTTTTCTGTCGTAGTAGTAGTGAAGTGTTTCTAATGGCTTACCATGGTTTTAAGTATGGCATTATTATCTTTTGTTCAGGAGGTTTTGGAGTTTTGGGCCCAGCACTGGATACTTGGGGCTCTATTCTTCTCTCTAGAGGACTATGGTCAGGAGCATAAAGATATTGGCAATTAAGTGGAAAAACTCAAAACAGTCTGCTAAGGCAGGACGTGTGCTAGCACAACGTGCTTGAAATATTTTTTTTTTTTTTTGAGGGGAGGAGGCAAGAGGAGTGTATAAAGAGAGGCTGATCAAGTGCTCTGAGGAGGAGTCTCTAGAGGCTACATCAGTAGCAGTATGAGAGATCACATAAGGTTTAGGAAGTGCTTTGAAAACAGCTGGAGATAAGGTAAGTATCCGGTGAAGAATGAGTGCCTGCAATGTTTTTGTTTTTTCTTAGACTGATGGCCCCAGCTGGAGCTAAATGGGCTAAATAGATCAATACAGTGACAGTGTTTTGGGGAAAGCTGTGTTTCCCCAGAAGAAGAAAGGCCAATTATGAGAGGATGGGGGATAATTATTCTTCTCATTTGTTAGAGCATGCTTCGTCTTGTGTGGGTTGTTCAGAATACAAATTTTTGATGAAAATTATCCACTGAAGTTGTTCTTCAATAGAATTTTCTCAGAAGCATTATTAAAATAATCCCTGAAATTCTGCCTCAGAGCAATTAACCCAGAGTTTCTGCTGCAGTTGTAACTCCTATGTAGAAGACTTGTGTAAGTATTTCAATTTTGTGGAAGACGACTAAGGTACACTGAAGTCTGAAGTCATTCAAGAGGTTTGTAGCTTTGAAGGAATTAGGGAATTTAAGGTGTAGAGAGTCCAAGACTAGCTGGAACTCCGTTAGGCTTGTGCTGCATGTTGCTGGTTGTCTGTAATTAAGATGCTGGCTTCTGGGAATTAGTCCTGATGAATAAAATAAAACAAAGATGGTCAATATAGTCTCAAGCAAAACAGGAGCTACAATCAATAGAGTTATACCTTTAGATGATGTTTCCTGAAAAAGCAAGCAATGTGGAAAATACACTCCCAATCTCGAACTTAATTTAAAGGGGAGCTTTCAAACAAATAGGATCTCCTTTAGAAACATCAAGGTGGCAATTTCTGAGATATTATCCAGAAAAACTGATCTTAGAGGATGCATTTAAATGTATAGGTGTGTAAAAATGTCCAAACTTGCTTTTTATGCTCGCCTTGAGTCTTTTGCTCAAAATTTTAGGTGTATAATTTTTCCTCCAGAAGTACATGCTTTTTGGATGTGAGGCAAATGTCAGCCTGGGAGCAAAGTAGTTTTCTATAAAATTGTCAGTGGAGAATAAAATGTATGTAATTTATATAAACTGCTTAAATTCCTGTGCACTGAAATGTGGCTGAAGATGGGAGATGAATCAATTTGGATCTCAGGTCTACTTGTGCCACTTTGGATTCTTACGTTTACAGTAGAATTGATCGGTGGAAAACAGCATGACAATAATAAGGGTCTCAGTCAGACTGTGGAGTCAAATGTTGATCCTTATTTTTCATTGTTAAATAACAGAATGGGAGCAGTGAAGCACAAATTCTCAGCAGAGTACTTTTTTTGACGGCTGAAAAGAAAGATGTGCATGCCATTAGAAATCGATGCTGCAGTTCCTAGAAACTTGATGAGGTTTTTTTGTGACAAACAGAAAAGGGAAAAAATAAGAAATTACTCTGGCTTGGAATCCCAGATGTTGTGAATGTATGATCAAAGTGATGGTATCTGTAATTGCAAAACTGGGGCTGAAACAGCAGTGAGATGACATTGTCATCCTTTTGTCTCAGTATTCTCTACCTTCGTCTCACCTGGGTGCTCCTGCATACCTTTGGCTATAGCTGTCTTCACAGACACTTCAGCTGTGAGGAGAGATTGGGTGGAAAGGAAGAAAGGTGGAATGAGGCATGGCTTGTCAAGCTGTTGATATTGTGCTTAAGTGAATACTCTTGTGTTGTAATATTTCTGCTGTTGTGCTCTCTTAATTTTTTTGTTTAGTAACCCGGCCACAATACGCTGTCATTCTCATGCAGGCAATGGACTTGAGTTTATTCCTGAGGGCAAGGATTGTTGTACACTCTGGTTTTATCTCATTGCATAGTAATGATGTGGCAGAGGTGCTTGCCCAGACCTAAGTGCCATGACATGCTTCTATATTCTGCAGTTCTTATATAGTCTATTTGCTTTAATCATTCCTTAATACTTGAATCTTGTCTGTTGCCTATGATTAAGAAAAGAAGGGGAAATGGTAACTGTAGAAGAGAAGCACAGACAGCAAAACCCTTGTTCATTTGTTGGATTCTTTCTCTGGAGCTGTTGTGAGAAAGTTTTTCTTGGGAGTTTTGGATGATTGAACAATAGAAGATAATGTGGGGGGAGAGAGAGAGGGAGAGAGGAGAGCGAGGAGTGAGTTACACTGTGTACTGTTAAATTACAGTGGAAACTCTCAGGAAGGAGGATTTTTAAGTTGCTTCCTCCAAATTTCTTTTTATTTTCCCTGTGAAAGTGCTATGCTGTTTCCTTACTAATCGGGCTAGGTTATATCTCAGGTCATCAAATTGACATAAGCTTTTTTTGTCACCAACATTCATGTGACCCAAGTTCTTCTGGCTAGTTAAATGTTTAACCAACTGTGCTTCATCAGTTTAATGATATTTAGGTTTCACTATTACAGTTTTGCAATCATCTTATCAAGATGTCCTGGACTGAGTAAACTAGAGACCCAGACCTCGTGTCAGCATCCAAAAAGCAGTCAGTCTTTATATTATACCTCATTTTCCTACTATGCAAAGTCAGTTTCTGTTATCCCTATTAGAAATATTTCCGTAAGACTAAACTGGTTTATACTATTTGGATAGCAAGTAAGCAATTTGTCATGTAATTAATTTGTTTCCAGTATTCATATTCTCCTCTGTTTGCTCGGAGGTCAAAAGAGGACTGCGAAGAGCTGTGCCTTTAAAGCAGCTTTTATTAGAGCTAATTAGGGTATGTTATTGTCTTGTACAGAGGCCTTTGAGTACAAGTCAGCTGTAATCCAGGCATTGCATGAAGCTCAATTCTATCTGGTTTGCTGTCTTAGAGTAACTATTGGCACATAAAAATTACTGTAAATACTCTTTCCTGTTGCATGTAGTTTTCTTTTAAGCACCTCTAGTAGACATTATAAAATGCAAGCTAAACTGTCCATGTGTATTTTGCTGCCCTTTTCCTTTCATTTTCCCTTTGTGTGTGACAAATGAATACTACTTCCATGATTTTTTTCTTCCAAAGGTACACTAGGATTCTTTCAGTCTTTGTTAGAAGCCAACAGGGAGTGTTTCACTCCCAAGCAAAACACTTGGGCTCATAGTTTTGAAAGAGGAAAAACAGATTTAAAGATGCTTCCCATAAGCTTGCCTGCTGCCATTTTCCATGGCAATTCATTAGCTGCTAGGAAAATGTAAATAGGCCCTTTGGGGCTGTTATTCTGACAGCCTTATGCTGGAATTTTGTATTAAAAGTGCTACACAATGGAAAGTTATCTTACATGGATGTTGTTTGGCATATTTTAAGGCTTTGTGTTTGCTTTCTATGTTAATAATACTCGTAGAAAAACAGCAGAGAGAAAGGACATTTGTCACATCTTTGGCAAACGCTTTCCTCCATTTTCTTTGTTGTAGATAGCAAGCTGAAAAGCTTGCTTTGTTACATTGGTTTATGATGTTCACTCAGCCATTGTTATTTAATGAAGTCACATCTAGATGAGTACTTTTGTATGTTACTGGATTTTTAAGCTCATAAAAGAATATTTTTGGTAGTTGTACAGTTTTACTACTGTGTAAACAGAAGAGCTTTGAAGTAAGACTGTTTCTGCAAGACTGTTTTTAATGAGAGAAAAGATTTAGGGTTTTGGGTTATTTTTTTTTTCCCAAGTCAAGGCTCTCTTACCTATTCTATTAGTTTATCTTTCTGTGATGGCACTTCTCAAAGTAAATGTGATTACCTGTGTATTTAAGTCACCTTAAAGAGTTAGTTCATTTCCTGGTCCTTTTTTGATGGTTTTTTTTTTTTTTAATAGACTTCTAATGCAGATATAATTGTGTTAGCAATGTTCTTCGTGCTGTAGCTCAGTTTGGAACTCACAGGCATGTTTTCAAAGCCAAAAATTCTTTCTTCTTTTGGCACAATTGAACAAAAAAAATAGTATCTTCTCGTTAATGAAAAGTGTTAGAACTGTATGTCACAGTATGACTGTAGAATGCTGTGAAACTGTCACTGAGGCAGCCCATGGGTCATGCTGAGTGTCTTTGTTTTGTTTTATTTTTGAATTCTCTTTTCTTTTGAGTACTCTTGACTTTGGTCTATTTTTTTTTTTTATTTTTTTTATTAACAAGATTCAGGCACTGGACTCTTTCAAGCTAAGCCAGGAAAGTAGTTCCCAATGGGAATATTTGTATTCTGTTTAAATCTACTCACCCAGAACATAGTAAGTGGGTCACTTCTAATCCAATATTTTTTTAGAGTGCTGTAAAGTTCGTAGTAGGCTCATACTAGTGCTTCAACATTGTCTGAAAAAGAAACAAACAAATCCAAAGTAATAAAAATCTCACAAACACATACAAGTGCATAATATATGTTTAAATGCATGAACATTTTTTATATAAGGGAGAAGTATTGAAGTGTGCCATTCCCAAACAGCTCCATTCTGATTAGAGTCATACCTTGTTGCTGAAGTTGTATTTAAGGAGAAATCACTCACCTTGGTTGCTTAGCTGATGTGTTTCCTTCCTGCCAAGCACTTCTGCAACACCTGAATCATAAGCTGTTAATTCAGTATGGCCTTCGTGTTAATATCTGATCTTATCAGGAGAAAAATTTGTTAATTTGGAGGGTATCCCGAAGTGAGAGAAAAAAAGAGCACTGATCTTTATTTTTGTTCCTCACCTTTCTACTTTTCTACTCTTACCATTCACTGTTGCTGTTTGCTGTCTGTGACACAGGAAAATATAGTAGAGTTTAATGATACTGCTATACTTGGAAGCACTGTGGGGATTTTTCTTCATTTCCAGAATAACCTTTCAGACCCTTAGGCATGGCAGTCAGTCATCAGGAGTGCAGGAGATGGTGCTGCCCCAGGTGAGGGAAGGGAGGTGGGCACCAGGCTGCCCAGTGGATGCAGGGTGTCCCAGGGGTGCTGGCTTTGTGAGTGAGCCCTGGCAGAGTGAGAGTGGGGCAAGGTTGGCTTCTGGGCAAGAGAGAGCAGTGATGCTGGAGCAGGTGCCAAAGCAGCTGCTAGTGTTGCAGGGAGCTAAAGGCTCTAGCCTCCACATGTAATCAGATACAAGCATTTCAATGAGAGTCATAAAAAAATGAGCCCTGAGAGGCCTGAATTTACTTTTACATGCATCTGGGTGTTTCTTCTGTGGAATTCGGAATTGGTTAGGTATGGATATGATCCCAATTCTTCCCTCCACTGATTTGTGCCACTGTCATGGTTTCTGCTTGGTCCAGCTGAACAGAAAGCCAAGTCTTGACATTTACACCTTACCTTTTTCTTTGTACAAATCTAGAGTAGGTGAAGTTAGAAGTATACAGGGAAGTGAATTGAAGCAAACAGTTACATTGTACCATGGTCCCCTAAGGATTGAGATAACTGGGCAAGGTTTCCCCATGAACTGAGGATTTTAGTGTTTCTGTGCTGCTGTAAGGAGTTTTGCCTGGGGGTCCTTGAGGGCAGGCATCTGTATATGTAACCTGCCTCCTAGGAATTCCACTTGAGGATACCATTTAGCACGTGTCATGGAAAATTTTCAGCACACCTCCAGTTAAGAACACCTTGCAGAGGACACTCAGCAGAAGAAAGAACAGACTTTGTGTTTCCTGCAGCGTCCAGTTACTCAGTGTGTCAGGACAGAGTTGGTGCTGATGACAGTGAAAAGAAATAACTTGCAGTCTTTTGGGGTTGCTGTGGTACAGGCTATAATGTCTTTAGCACCAGGGAACTGGGGATTTGTAGGAGTGGCAGAATAAGAATGATATGATTACTGGGTACCAAGTGATAGTATTATTACTGGGCACTGATTTGAAATAGGAAGCAGTCTCAAGAGCACTCTAGAAGTATAAAGCAGGTCATTCTAGGAATATTTTAATGTGGTAGTACCCCAGGGTTTTCTCCTGCTGGTGCTGTTTTGGTGAGGGGGATCAAGGAGACTGTTTCTCAGCATCCTAGATGTTTTGAACAGAATTTACCTGCTGTGAAGCCAAATATTCAATATATGTCATAATGATCCTTTAATTTGAGCGTGATGACTGTGTAATGCTGACAGTAGCTTAAGCAGGTAACCCAAAGGAACCTCTGTAAAGATTTCATCATGATTTACTCATTTGTCATTAACTGTGGTATAGAATTAACGTGGATTGAGAATTACATTGCAATTTATCAAAACACAAGATGGAAAATAGCTAGTAAGCCATCTGACAAGGAATAGCTATCACTGCATGAGATTTAAAATCAGCAAAGCAAATGACATGACTTGTTATAGCTGCTGACCTAATGTTCCTTCAAGTGTCTCTGAAGCATGATAATTCCAGAGCAAACATAAGTGTGTGTGGTTCTGCATTATGTATAGTTTTAAATCACCCCTTCCACATTTTAAAAATACTTGAGTAGTTAACTTGCTAGCAGCAGAGTTTCAAAAGCTGTTTGCCATGGCAGCTGTTTGGCAGCCGGCTCTACAGCAGGGATGAAACAGCCAGCTTCTGGCAGATTGGCAGCAGGTTCTGGCAAGGAAAATAAGCTAAAAAGGGGCAATGACCATGTCAGCTCGGAGGATCCCAAGTGCTAAACCCTCATAGCTGTGCAGTAGTTAACACTTGGTGTCTGTTGGCTGAAGGAGTGAAAAATACAGGCTAATTTTTTAGAAAGAGGCAGAGGCCCAAAGTTGGTTTGATTTTGGAAGCTGGAAGCAGCTGCCTTACTGTGGTTAAAGATTTTTGTGTTCAGTTTAGTTTCACTGTTCTGCCCTTTGGACTTGATTGTATCTAGCAAACTGTCATGTCTTTGAACACAGACACCCAGCACATCTTCTCCTCTCTCATCCGTGCTTGCGGTCCTCCATACACTGTGGCTTTGATCACTTCTTGAGGCCCCATTTGAAATGTATATGATTACCAGTGTTTAATAATAATAATAATAATCAACTTTTATGGTGCTGGAGTATATTTTTCTCATTCCGCTGCTACTTTTTGTTTGCTCTTTCTGAATATTCTTTCACTGAAAGCAGGAAGATCTTTTTATAACCTTGAACGTACTGTTGGAGGCCTGTGTATGTGGGGACATCATTACCAGCCAAAAATAAAATTTTAATGGGTGTGCAAACAGACTGCAAGCTTAAGCATCTGATGGGATACAGTGTGAAAAAAAGGCCTCAGGCAGCTTGCAGAAGGGATATGTGCGTGCTCCCAAGTTTCAATTAAACCCTATCTCCAATTTTGCAGTGATTTTCATTTGAATGCGTGATTTCACTTGAATCTTAAAGTGATATAAATCTGAAAATAGGCATGTCATCTTCTAGTTTGAACAGACTTGCATGTTTTGTGTAAGAGAATGCTGTAGGGTTTCACTCACTTATTATCCTGTGAAGGTAATGAGAAAGAGTAGGAAAAATCAGCAGGTCAGAGATAATTTCTAAGAGCACAAAGTGACTACAAAAGTTTTTTATTTCCTTGATAGACATGAAAGCTATAAAGCTGGGCTTGGGATACTTCAACAAAAATGATTCCCTAGATTTTGAAAAGGAGAGAAACCCAAGCCGTGTTAATGTGAAGATATGTCAATTTTGCTGCCATTCTACAGACAAGGCTGTTTTCCATGGGAAAAGAGCCTTTGACTGTGATGCTTGTACCCTAAATGGGAGAGGGGTGGTAGTAGTAGGCTGTAGTGAATTGTAGTGAAAAGGAAGAATTTGATTGTCAGACAGTGTTCCAAATTGTATTTGTATATTGGTCTTGGCATAATTTCCTCTTGTTCCATTGAACGAAGAATAAAAGTATTATTCACACAAATAGAATTTCTTTGCTACTCTTCCATCTTTTTCACAATGGAAATTTTTCACTGGTGGAAAGCAGTGCTGCAGAAATGGACCTGAGGGTCCTGGTCGATAGCAAGTTGAACATGAGCCAGCAGAGCCCTGGCAGCCAGGAGGGCCAGCCCTGTCCTGGGGGCATCAGGCACAGCATGGCCAGCTGGGCAAGGGAGGGGGTTGTCCCACTCTGCTCTGTTGTGGCGCAGCCTCACCTCGAGTGCTGGGGGCAGTTTAGGGTGCCACAATAAAAGAGAGATGTTAAACTGTTCACTGATGGTGAAGGGCCTTGAGGGGAAGCTGTATGGGCTGAGTCCACTTGCTCTGTTCGGCCTGGAGAAGAGGAGACTGAGGGAAAACCTCACTGCAATTACAGCTTGCTCATGAGGGGAAGAGAAGGGGCAGGCACCAACCTCTTCTCTGTGGTGGTCAGTGACAGGACCCAAGGAGTTGTGTCAGGAGGGATTTAGGTTGGATATTAGAAAAAAGGTTCTTCACCCGGAAGGTATTTGGTATCTGGAACAGTTTTTTCAGGGAAGTGGTCACAGCACCAAGCCTCACAGAGTTCAAGAAGCATCTGGATAATGTTCTCAGGCACAGGGTGTGATTCTTGGGGATGTGGCCATACACAGCCAGGAGTTGGACTTGATGATCCTGTGGATCCCCTCCAACTCAGCATATTCTGTGATTCAATGATGCTGGTAGGGGATACAATATGGATGCTTAATATAATATTTAGCTTGGATTAGATTTAGTTAGAATAATTCATTGGAACTTTTATTTTCCCCAAAATTCTTCTAAAAAAAAGGTACCTTTCAGAAGCAAGCCTTCCAGAGAAGGAATAAAAATGTTTAGGAATAAGATCATTTGTTCAGTTTCTGTAGGAAGCTTCAAGTCTAAGACTAAATTTCTTGGCTCAGCTCTTGTCTTCTTATTCTCCCAGGCCACTTGCTCATTGTCATCTCTAGTGGGAGTCAAACAGTCTTGGGAGCCAGGACGTCCAGCACAGGGAATTCTTGAAACAGTGACCTGCAAGATGCCTCTGTGGGAGGGCTTTCCTGGAACTGCTGTCACTAGAGACCTCAGGATTCATGATGTGGAGGCAGTCCAGATGGCAGGACAGCCTGGAGACACTGCAGGCTTTGTTCCCTTTCAGGTCACCAGCCAAGCTGGCAGGAAACCTGGCAGGCTTTTGATAGGACCTGCCCCTCTTGCAGCCAAGTCATATATTGATCATTGCCCTGTTGTCTGTTCTGGTGTTTTGTTGTGTTTTGACCAGGAAATCTATTTTGGGACCCAAAATCCTTTCCAAAAACCAGGTTCCTTTATTAAAGAAGTTTCCACAAAATTTTCCGCGTTTTCGTGAATTGGCAAACCCTACCAGACTCCTTTTTATCCTGTTCCTGTTCAGCTACAGTTTTCAATAGGGAAAGGCCAGTTTTAAAAACTCTCTTTTGATCTGTCTGGAAATGAGGCAGAAAGTAATCTCTAATTGTACAGATCTGTCTGTCTGACATCAAAATACTGACCTTTCCTGCTAAGGCTTCTTTCTTATGCTACCTTAAATTTTCATACAAAAGCTAGCCCTCAATTTTCTTAATTTAAAATTCATATCTACTTTCCCCCGCTTCTATGTATTTATAGTGTTACACACAGACACATACTTTTGTTTTTTAAGACTTAACTCTACTTCTACTTGAAGTTAGAGGTCAGACCTCTAATTGTATAAAAAGTCTCCAAGACATGAATTTCAGGAAAGCCATAGACTTGGTTTTTTTAATTTGTTTGTTTTCATGAGTGCTAATGAAGTTTTAAAGGTGATATAGTAGTCTAGCAACTTTGAGATTTGCCCAAATATGAGTGCCAGGGACTGATAGTTTCTTTTTGTGAAATTGTCTTTGTAGGGGTGGCTTCTAGCCCAAAACCAAACCATATCTGGTGCTTAGTGGTGCTGTGATGGGTTGCCAGAATGGATGTTGGAAATGGATATTGTTGATTGCCAGGGGAAAAAATACCCAACTAACATTTAACTATAACTTATGCTGCTGCAAAAAAACGTGATTGGCAACATGTTTTAAACAAACTCCAGAAAGATTACATTAGTGATCAATATTTGACAGTGAAAATGCTTGTTTCTGTGAGCAAGTCTTTGCTATGCCAGAGAGATTAACATCAAGACATTATAATTAGAATTTGTTTTGGCAGCTATATTTAAATCCATTCTTACTTCCTTCTTAATCTTTACCTTATGTGTACTTTGTAATGAGGAATCAGAATTCTGAGTACTTTTTTTTTTTTGTTACTGTATTTATAGAGAATGTATATTTATATAGACATTGTTTCTGTCTTGATTTTTATATTCCCTTGAAATGATTTCTTGCTCTCTTTTGGACCAAGTAGTCTTACCAGGATCAAGAATAATTTTATTGCCAACATAGCCAGCAAAGATTTGAATGTACAGTTTCATAAACTAATGTAGTGCATCCTGAAATCTCTGCAGTACTTCTTTAACTGTAGCTGAGGATATTCCTCTTGGATTTATTTTTTAATTGCAATTTTCTGAGCAGCACAGTGGCATGAAAGAGCTTGTGCTGCAGCTTTTCCTGTCAGACTTAAAGAAAAGCATGTGATGTGTGCCTTGGAAAACTGACCAAATGCTGTAAATTCCCTCTGTGCTGTTTCTATTCATATCTTTATTCATATCAGGAGAACATCCTTGTATGAGCCCACCTGCCAACAGCTTCAGTCTGCTAAGACAGTTTTGAGTGGTCTTGGGAATGCTGAAGTAACCTTGAGAGCACCCTGGCAGAAATACTCAAACCTAATGCAGCAGCTCTTACTGATTTGGCAAGTCTCAGGTTTTGAAGATCAAAAGCACACTCCTAGTGCCTGTTCCATCTTCCTTCTTGTGGTACCTGTATTTCAGATTTTAGCAGCATCATTCACCCTCTGCCCTAGGAATGGATTTCTTCTACCAGACCTTGCTGGTGCTGTTTTATTTGCCAGATTTGCCTGGTGCACAAGATCCCAGAACTGAAGAAAGGCTATAACTTAGGGTAGGTACCAGAAGGCAAAATACATTAAGTGTGTCACAGCTACCATCACTGATCACCACAGGGTCCAGGGCACACATTTTCATTTTCTTGGTAAAATGAAGACTTTGGTCTTCTTTTTTGAGATTATAACACCTTTAGGAACACATTTTCTATGATTTAGCACAATCATTTCTGTCTCTCTCACTGAGACCATGTTACTGGTCAGGAAAGGTGATGGTAAAGGATTTGAGGAAAAAAGTACTGATTGCCACTGCAAGATGACATCAAGACAGTAACCAAGCCAGTTCCTCATCACCCCGTCTTGCATCCTGTGTGTAAAATTTATTTTAGGTGTCATTTGCAGGTCTGGGAAGGTGATTTCACAATGTGTTTCAGGTGACTGTCACCTGTGCATATCAAGTGGAAGAGTGTAACTGCTGTGAATACATATAATCTGTTCCATGAAGCATCAAGGTTGTGCCCTGTACAGATCTGGAGTCCAAATTGTTCATCCAACCCCATAGATCTCTATGTTCTCAGACCAAGAGGAGTAGGTTCTCCATCTCAGGAGCCTTTTATCTACCTACTTAGACACCAGTTTCCCAATCCAACTTGGGTCTTTCCCCATAACTTTTAGTCCTTCTATACTGTGTTAGATCTCAGCACTCTGACCTTAACATAACTTTTAATTTTACATATCCCTAATGACAGTATCTGTGCTTGCTAAGCTTGCATAATATATTAGGAGTGGAACTGTCTTCAGTAAGACATTTGAGAAACCTTGCACTGGATCTAACACCCACTAGTCACTGGAAACATTTTCATGACACTTTACTTGACACTGATTCATGCTTTTAGTAATTATGTTTTAAAACTAAATGTCTATTTAAAAATTCAATAAGCCACAAGGTTATGTTGTAGGAGTTGCTGTTTGTTTTACCAAAAATGTTAAATGTTTTCATTTTAAGACCAATTATCTAATATAATTTGTACACTGCACAGCTGGTGTCCTGGTGATATCTCTGTCCTTTTGATTACACAGCCTGACCTTGCTCCCCTCACAGCCCCAGACTTCTCATTATATCTGTGGGAATTTCACACTAGAGACTGAACACAATAAGGCCATTCTTGAATATACATTCCATTGTAATTTTTGGCTGTAAAAAGATTTTGATTTAAAAAACAAGCAAATAAATAAGAAACTGTTTTTATAAGAGCAAATAGCGAGGATTAATTTAATCTGTAAAACAACTTTTCAAAATTTTATATGTAATACAGGCACTATCTAATCCCCTCAGCAGTACCTGTTAGCATTCTTGCCTTATGTTTGCTGCTATGACTTACTGGATTTAATATTATCCTGACTCTAGTCCACTGTACATAACAATTCTTGGCATGCTCTTCAAGGTAATATACTCTAAATGAAATAATTGCCCATGTATTTTCAGTATATGATCTTTGCTTTAAAATTTTTGCTATTATTGCATATTCTAACAATAAGAGAGTCTTACACAGAACAAACTAAAAGTAACTCCTTCACTTTTACAAAAATGGCATCCTAAAAATTCTAAGTTTAATGATATGAGGTAGAGAATCTTTTCCCTATACATGGACTCACTATAGACAGGATTACTCAAAAACCTTTTCTTTCCTGAAAGTCTCTTTCTTGTCTTTGCAGACACGTCTCTTTCACTTTAATGGCCTGATCCCACAGTTCTGATGAAGTGTATTGGAAACAAGTTTTCACTCATATGCTTTTTTCTCCTTTATTCTCAGAATTTTGTACATCTTTCTTTCCTTCTGAAATCTCTCCTTATGCTCTCTGGGCACCATTCATGATTCTTATCAAGGGTTGTTAATAATCTCCTCGTCAGGTAGAAAATTCTCTCTCTGATATCATTGCCTTGTCCTTTAGGTTATGAACATTTCCTTTGTTCTTGTGGTAATGACTTCTATCCCATCAGATAAAACATTCTTCCTCAACACTGTAAACAACAATAATTCATGAAAGCAAATTAATTTATGCAGGTTTAAAGATATTGGCAATGTCAGACATGGGGTGAAAAGACATGAAATGCAAATATCCTTGGTTTTCTGTGGTGGTTTGTGTTTTTCTCCCAGTCTTTGTGAACTGAAGGGAGCTAAGTATGTGAGAAATAAGCAGGGGATGCTGAATGAAAATGTGTTGTTTCTGGAAGGAGATGGCTTCAGCTCTTACGTTTAACAATGTACAAAGCAGGCTGAGGGCACGTGATGGGCAGAGCTGAAAGTGTCAATTAAACTGAAGCGATATTGCTTCTGGTACTAGCTGGAGTCATGCCTGGTGCTTTCTGTACAAAATAGCATATAGCAAATAATCTGAGCTCTATGTTTTAAAATAGTTTAGTTTTTACAGCAATGCATAAAACATACCTAATACTTTACTTTAGATTTGTGACGAATAAGCATCGGTGGTAATCCACTGTCAGAGCTGTTTTTATGTTTAATAGGAACAGATCATATGTTGGACTGGACTCACAAAATTACTTTTGAAATAGGAAATAATTTTTTATTAATTTTAAAATAATAAAAAATAAAGGTGGAAAATCAAGTTACACAATTTACAGGTGTTTTCTTTGATTTCATACATAAGGGATTTTTCTTAAGAACACTTGGGTGTGTCGCAGCATGTGCCACAGCACAGGTCCTAGTTGAGACAGCCACAATACACAATACTATCATATCAATACACAATACCATCATATCACTTCAGAAGGCTCTAAGCATTCACACAAACTGAATAATGCCATACCACATCTGAAGGCTTCAGGTATCTACTCAGACAAAGCAACATAGTTCCTCTTCAGAAGGCTGCAAGCATCTGCTCTTCCTGCTCTTTAGCCCAACCTCTTATGCCACTCATGGTTCATGTATTGCACCTGTGTGCTCTTTGTTCCCTTTGGTGGTAGGTCAGTACATTTCAGCACTCCAGGTCTCATTGCGTTCAATGGCATTCACCTGCTTCTCACAGCTGTAGCCCATTGGGGATGAGGCTTGGCTGCAGCCCCACTCCCAATTACCACAAACCAGGTACCTACATGGGTGTTTAACAAACCTGTGTGTTTTCAGAAAATTAAAACTTCTCCAAGGCTCTTCACGTTGTTCAGATATTCAAAGATATTGGAACCCTCTTTTTTCTGTAAATGTACGGGTAGTGTCCTTGTGCTTATGATTTTCATGTTTTGAGCCAAGGTTATTGTGGAGTGAGATATTCCCCCGATGACATTTCTCATATTACTGCGAGTGTTCATACCTGCATCAGGAGAAGCTGTACTCAGTTCACAGCAGGCTTCTCTAGGCAGAAGTAAATAACTTTTTATTGGTCTGTGTTCTTCCTTCGTGGTCTAACAGATTAAAGGACTTGTAGATGAATTTGTCTGGTGCCTCATCCTTATGCATAGTTGTTCATATGTCTCAGGTGTTTTTTTATACAGCCTTTTCAGTCTGAAACATGAGGGACAGCATGGGCTGGCCACTGGGGTGGCTGCTCCCTTGCCCGGGTGTAGGCAGAGCACCGGTGTGCAGAATCAGAGGGGAGGTCGTGGTGCTGTGTAAAGGGCAGAGATGTAAAACTCTCTGATGGGGCTCTGAATTCAGCAGGCTCTTGGAACTTCTGGATGGGGTGGGTTGCAACACTATGTCATGCTTTAAAGTCCATCAGTTTGGGAGTTCAGCTGAAGCTCTGGCAGCATGACAACAAAACTAATCCTCCCTTGCTCTTTGGAGGCTGCAGATACTCGACTGTATGTGCCAGTGTTGTTGACAGGCGAGGCAGAGGGACTGGAGAGGAACAACACCCAGTACGATCCTCACACCAGTAAAATTCCCCTAAACATTTGGATTGTTCCTTAAGGACAGAAGCAAAAAATTTCATCATAAATTCTGTGGAAGACACATGAAGAGAGGTGTAAGTTTCAGAGAAGGGGTGAGAAAGATTATACCACCAAAAGTTTCAAGCCCAGTATGCTTTTCCTGTGGATCAGATCATATCCGTGAAATGAAAAATGCCAGTTGTGGTAAGGGAGACAAATAATAATTAAAATAATCATTAAAAATTCACCTTAAATTCAGGGTAAGTATTTTTTTTTCCCAGTCTCATGACTAATACAGGAGAGAGGTTTTCAGTGGATTAGCAGCATCACAATTTTTTTGGTACACCTTTCCATTGCTTATGATTTATGTATTAATTTCTGTGATTGCCAATAATATGTCTTCTATAGGTAGCTCTCTATTAATTTTTTTTGCTTTCAGCTTCTTGAAAATAATTTTCTTTTGATAATATTTGATCCCTGTAAAATGTGATTTAGTTCTTTGTTACTTCTTCTGAAATCTCCATATGAGCATATACTTTAATACCATTTTCGTGTAAAACTTTGGTGACAGTCATTTGTGTTGCAAAGCCAACCCTTGATATGTAAGTCTTATTTGTGAAGCATCTGTCCTTCATCTCTTGGGTACAGTTAAATCATAGATCATCTGAAAAAACTAAGTTTTCCTTACCTAGTTTATCAACAGAGAAGCTGCAGTGCCATAGAGAGTCTTTGTGCTGCCTTTCAAAACTTTAGTATTGTCATAGTTAAATTGTCTTCCTTGATGGGTTATTATTCCTTTCAGATGTAGATCTAAACAGAAACTGAAAGGAATAAAGTCTAGCTCCCACACTTATTTTCTTCTTGAATACTTCATACTCTATAAAAATGAACACTGATGTTCTTTGTGGTGTTCCTACAGAGAAATAAGTACAATTGGGTCATCCAAGAGCAGTAGATGGACCATGACATTACCTATTCAAACAGTAGCCTGTGTGTATTTGCCAGCAAATCCTCTCTGCACAACAAACCTACTGTTATAGCCAGTTACACAAGAGATTTTGTCCTCAGGTTTTGTTTAAGAGTTTCCTTGTAATTTATGTGTATGAATATTTACAAAAAGGCCCAAAGAGACGCAGGAAATGTAGTGTAGAGATGCTCATTTTTAGAAGAGCATATTATTAACCTAACATTCTAATCTGCAGGAATATTCCATGAATGACCTTGGTACATAGCCACCCAGTGAGTGGCCAAAACAGCTAAGCAGAAGTGTTGTGTTCCTTACCAGGCAGGAGCTGCCTCCTTCTTTGGCTAAGAGGGATACTAGGATGAAAATAAAACTAAAAACTCAGTGACACCAAACCAATGAAGGATGGTACGGGCATCAAGGTCAGAGATTCTGGAAGATTTTTTAAGAGACATTTTGGAAAATGAAGCTTGGGCAAGAAAATGCTATTAATGTGTAAGGCAATATAATGCAAAGTCAAAGACTTTGTCTCAGGCTAATGCATGTCAAAACAGCATTTTCTTCACCTTACTGCTGTCAAGCCTCTGGTCTTCTCTTACACCAATTTTCACTGGAGTGAAAAAAAAATCAATCAGGATAGAAACTGCTGCTGCAGCTGCCCAGCTGTGGCACTGCTGTGCTGTCCATCTCTGATCTCATTTCAGTCAGGCACAGCTCTGCCCCTCCTTATCCACCAAGGCTTTTTGTAGTCTCTCAATCTTGCCTATTTCTGTGTTCCAGCCTCCCACTGCCCTAGGAGGTGTCTGGTAGGGAGAGGTGTCTGTTCCTCTGTCTTTCAGCAAGATTCCCATCAAACATCATTGTCAAGGAATGATAAGTTATCACCTGTCTGCCATACACAGAGCTGCACAGTGAGCCATGAGCCTGCAGATCTCTGTTGTACCTCTCTGCCTGCCCTTGCTGTGCTGCTCCTGTGTTAGCAGACCCTGTGTGTGGGCTGAGCCAGCCTGAGGGCTGCTCTCTGTGACACTGCAGTCCTGGGGCAGCCCTCCCAGATGGTGTCACAGGGGTGGCCAACTGGAGCTGGACTGATGGATGTGCTTGTGAGAGCCCTACAGCTGACAGCAGCTGCTCAGCCTTCTCTCTGGTTTCTCTACCCTTGATGTGTTTGGAGCAGCTGGTGGGAGGGCAAAGCAAACAGCTGGGGATTTGCCTTCCCCTTCCATTGTGACTGACTGAGGGCATACTCACCAGGAGGACTGGAAGCAGTGCACTTTGAGTGCCCTCCCATTTTCTTGCCTTCAGTTCTCCGATAGTCATCCTCACTGCTGTCAGCATTCTCCTCTGTCACCATTTCTTGATATCCTGCTAATGAAAGAAGAAAAAACAATTGTTGAGTCTCCAGGACATGATAGTATGAAAAAAAAAGCCAGAGGAGTACAATACAAACTGCCTCAAATCAGAGGGGGTATAGCTAAACCCCCAACACTGTTTGTTTAAAAGATGGACTTTAAAAAGTTGTATTTGGAGAGGAAAGCATTTCTTTTTCCACTGTGCAGTATGGGGAAGATCAAGAGAAAGAAAAGGGTCTGTGAAGGTGATAGCTTCCAGCTGTTTGTCATTGGCTTATTTGTTTGAGAAGAGTAGTAGGATCTCTGTGTTTAATAGCTGAAACAATCTGGATGCACCTTGCTCCTTTCATGCATCTGTTTCAAGGAAAGCATTTTTGAACTCCTTGGTCTTTCCCCACTCATTGTTATTGTTTGCAACATGACAGAGAGCATCTTGGAGAGCTGCAGGGCTCTCAGTTTACAGGTGGAAGATCACTGGGGAGCCAGGGGCTGCAGCTCCTCTGAGGAACAATGTGAGGTAGCCATCCTGGCTTTTAGTGGTGTGCTTGCCTATGCTGGCAACTGAGATGCTCCCAACAGAGACTTTTTACCTCCTGTATTAAAGTCATAATTGTGCTTACCAGCGTGAAGTTCTCTGACATTGGCTAACTACCATGAACTTGCTTTTAGTTTCAGATCATTGTAAACAGAAATATAACATGCAAAATAGGTTATAGTTTCGAATATTTACACCAAAAAAATAGGAAACAACAAGCAAGAAAGGGTGAAATCTGAAAACCTTCCTTCCTTCTATCCAGTTAATTTGCTGCAGATTTCCTGAGCTGTATTGTTAAAAGCACTACTTTTTTGCCTAATGTCTCAGATTGCATCCATGAGATTGCACCAACTTTTAGGTTTTGGTTGGGTTTTTTTGGTTTTTTTTTTTTTTTTTTGTTTGGTTTTTTTTTTTTTTTGTCTCTGCATTTATCACATTTATAATTCTTTGGGGTATATTAATGTCACTTGGCCAGGTTGTAGTTGCTCAACCCTCCTGAGATATGGTGTCCCTTTGGCACATCAGGAGCTGTCTTTCATTATGTCCACCATTAGCACCTTAATGCAGTGAAGAAAATCTTCTCATCTGCCTTGTCACCCCCAGGCTCACTGTGAAATAATCTGTATATACTGAATCATATTTTTCTGTCATCTTTTAGATAGATTATATGATCTCCTTAGTCTCTCAAAGACCCTGTTAACTCACTCTTTATCTTTGCCAATTTTGAAGTATTCTAAATGTGGTTGTGCATTTTAGATTGAACCTCAGAAAATCATCTATAACTTGTCTTCTGTATTATGTATTTATTCAAATCAAAAGGAGAAAAAAGTGAGAAACATACGATTAAAAAATGTTAATATCACAAAGCATTTGAACTTTCCATCTTATTTTTGGTATGCAAGTGTGCTAAGCTTTTATAACTCTTTTCATATGTTCAAAGTCCATTTTTGAAATTTGCTTCTGATGATTGAATGCATTCTAATTAAAAAGTGTCCTTAGCAAATACTCTGAATGTGTGTTATATTCAGACACTATAATTATGTTTAGCAAATGATGTTATTTTTTAGCAGATGTAATTATTTTTCTCCTTAAGACATACAGAAGTCAAGAAATCTATGCCAATGAAGTGTTTGATTTACGTAGATAGACCATCCATAAGGATTGATAGTAAAAGGTGCTGATCCTCTCTTGACTTCAGCCAAGGCAATAAAAGGTTGGAGCTAGATTTGGTGAAAAAAAATCACACTGATTTTTCTAGGCAAATCAGCATTACCTACTGCTATGTTGTCCTCAAATATGACAGAAATATGTTGGTGATGATAAGGAAAAGTGGTTTTGAAATGACAAAGATACTGAGAGATAGATAAATGCATAGTCTCCAGTTAACACCAACTGTAACAGAAGCATTTGGGAGATGTTAAGCAAATTAGTCTTGGTGTGCTATGCATAACTGCTAATTATTTTTTCCAAGATAGCTCATTTATGTCATTTTCCAATAATCTTAGGTCATTCACTTTTAAGTGTTTCACTTCGCGTCCTTTGAAGGCTGTGACAGAACCCCTGCTGATTTTGAGGTTAAAGTGTAAGAATCAAAGAATGGTTTATAGTCAACACCAACTTGTGTGGCTTTCTCTTCTAAGAATTTACAGCCCAGAAGCAGCAATCCATGGAGATTTCAGCATAAAGTATTTTGGCTAATGGGTGAAGGAAATGATTTCTTGTGCAGTTTTGCCCTCTGCCCGAATGGCAAGGTGCTGAATGCTTCTTTTCTTTCTGAAGGAAAACTCTGCTATAAATTAAAGCAAAAAACCTCAATCAAACAAAAAAAGCCTTATAAATTGGTTGGAATGACGTGATTTACCCTGCTGGATAATTCTTCTTTATAGAGGTGTTTTACTCTATTATACTTGTACATTTCTTTTTCTTACTTTCTCATGTGTCCTTTGCTGTTTGAAATTAAAGGTAATTACTACTGTATTTTCAATAAAACAAAATTAAAATAATAACTTCTTTTGTAATACAGTGTTTGATTAAAAGTGTAAGTTCATTTCAGAGCAAAGAAATAAATCTTCTGTTTGTAATGAACAGCCAGCCATTGGAGAAAAAAGTGAATGTACTCTAAGAACAAGTTCCACAGGTTTTCAGATCAGGAGGAATGAAATATACAAAAAGTATGTTATTATAAAATAGGAAAACTATGTTCCAGCTATCTGAATTTTAACAAAATTCAGCTGATGGTTATTGATTCTCTAGGGGTACGTGCAGTAACTGTACAAAAGTGCCTTACTCTTTACTGAGTCATGTGTAAACCAGCTGTTTGCTGCCTTGATGACTTTTGCCTTTATTATTCATGTTTGTACAAAACGCAGAGATCTGAATGGAATATTTCAATTATTTCTGTTTGAAGGAACTGATTATCAAGCATCTTGAGTTTATTGGTTAATCCTCAGTGCTCTTCACATCATTCTTAGTCTGTGTTTGGGGAAAATTCCCTTTTATTGTTCTTGATCACTGTCATATCAGCTGTGACCTGTCCACTGCTCACATGGAAGAAGTTCTTTTCTACTTTCTTTCTGACTGCCTTTGTTTATAACTTGCCTCACTGAATGCCCTCTTTTTGACCTTAGATAATGTAATTAAAAATATATAGATTTCCTTCTTTCTTACTGTTGCTTGGATACCCCTATAAATCAGTGTCTTTAACAGTCATCTTACTATACCTGTGTTTCCTTGCTCCTTCATATATTTTTTCATTACCCTTTTCAAAGCAGCTGCCTAATTCTTCTAACTTATCTATTTGCTAGTTTGAGAATGAGATGTAGTTCTATTATGTTCAAGCAGAATGCAGTAAATTCTTCATCTCTCACTTGGGTAGAGTGTAGTAAATCCTGCATGCCTCTCTTGTTCGATGAGTTTATGGACTTATCCACATCATCTTCAAGCAATGTCATGTTATCTTATGTCAAAAGTTCTTACTGTCATACCCTTTGATTTGATTATTGTTCTTATCAAGTTGGACTCTCTCCTGGTCTTTATGGTCAGGATGATGAATTCTTTACATATTGACACAGACAAAGAAAAGAGAGGAAATAAATAAATATGTGCATTAGAAACTGCAGAAGCAGAGACCACCCCAGCTGCATATTGCTAACTTATGCACATACAGCAGCACAGTCAATTTAATAAAAGTGATGCGTAGTTTTCCATACCTTGCACCCCTTCCCTCCCATTTTCTCTGTGCTTCATAAGAAAACAATGTAAGACAAATATGCATTAACAACTTGTGCTGAGTTACATGAAGAATGAAGTGCAGAAAGGCTGGGGAAAAGAAGTGGTATTGTATTTAGTGTGAGATAAAATGTACAGTTGAAAAATCAGAAAATAAAGTAAGCCTTGGATAGCTTTTCTTGCCTAAGTTTAGTCTTTGCTTTTCAGATTGATTTTTATATAATTTAATAATGTTGCATTTTGCTTACAGTGTCTATATTGAAACTGTGATGTGCATCATAATTTTCAGCACAATAGTTGTCAGTCGTCCAATGTTCATGTTGTATCTACAGAACTCCCCTTAATATCTTGTAATTTCAGTTTAAAATTAAATTCATTCTGGTCTTGGTCTACAGCATGTGCATATGGTATATGTGGTATTGTTTTGGTAAGTTTTTGAATTATTGACTAATTTAAAATACTATCACTTCACCACCCCTTACAAATCTTCAACATCAATTCTTTTTTCTTCCCCTTTGGGACACCAAGTATTAGAGTAATTTCTAAAATTTTTGAAATTGCTACCCTGTCCTCTGTGCTGTCCTACAGTCCCAGAAGAGTCTTATTCTATCACTTACTTATTTGGCTTTTGCAGCTGTCCAAGTTAATTTTTTCCTAATTTAGGAATACCTTCTATCTCAAGGACTCCTTCTGCAGTCCTTTCAGGTTTTCCCTAATTATACGTCAAGATTTATGTTTGATTTGCTCTGATAAAGGATACACAATTCCTCTGGTCTACTCTTGACTTTTTATGCATCTAATAGTATTGTAAATATTTGTCTCCTGGTTTTAAAATGATCAAACCAATTAGAAAACAAAAGTATTAAGGATACAATACAGGGTCATCACATTTGCTAATTATCAAGAGGATAGCAGTACATTTTTCATGTTGAATTGTTCTTCTTGCCTATTTCTTTCCCAAATATTCTCAACTTCAAAAAAATATATCTGACCATATAATAAGTTATTACATGGAAATGAATGGATTTCTTAAAAATTTTTTTCTTATGTCTGGACATTGTGATTGCTGTCATATTTTTCTGCTTACCATTTTAATGTGTCTTGATGGTGTCTTTTCAGTCTCGTAAGGCATTTTGCATATAAAATGTCTGCAGCTTCTCTCTGTAGCAGTCTTTCATCAAATCTATTAAGAAATCTAATTTAAAAAAGCATATTCACACATTGTAATGAAGAAGTTAATTATCAAGTCACTACTGGTGTCAAACATAAGCCTAACCATATATGAGACTATTGGGATTTCTTCTTGTATTTGACCTTGCTATTACCTCTGTTCTAGGCTCTCTCACAACAAGTAAGACCTTCTTCATCTCATCCAGTTAAGGGACTGCTAGACAGATCTACTCACGGCCTGAAAAACTGTTATTTTGGGTGTGGCAGAAGCAAGTAATACTTCCAAATGGCACATGACTTCTACTGGTGATTTGCAAACTTCATCAGTAGTGGGTAATAATATCCTGTCTTTTTAATCGCCTGTTTTCAATACATTAAAGAATAATTACAGATTAGTCCACCCATATACATTCAGTTACAACAGTATATAGGGAAGAACAAAAACGGCATTATTTTCACGTTTCTCAATTTCTGGGTAGAAGAATGGGAGGAAGATTGCCAGTTTCCTGGAAAACCAAGGCATTTCCAGTGAAATGAGAAAACAAGGAAAGGGTGCAAAAGTTGGAGGAAGGGAAGAGGGAAGAGAAAACAAAAAGTCATCTGGTTCTCTAGAGGTCAACCACACTCAGTGGTTGATTAAGTGATTAGGTTTGAATTGTTGCTGCAACCTCTGTAGAAAAGCTCACATCCATCTGACATGCAAGTTCATAGAAAAATTTATTTGGAGAAACTGCTGTGTTTTGTTCTGCTGTGACTCATGTAGAGAAAATTAGTATAGAGTCCTTCTTGCTAAGTATCTACATCTGCTAGGGCTCATCCCAGCTTCCTGATAAAGCATACAGCTACCAGATGTTATCTGAAGAGTGGCTTGTTGGCAGCTGGATAGAATGGCCAAGGTTTGATTGCTAAGCAGTATCACTTGTCAAAACATATGATCCATGTCAATATTACTCTGCATTCCACTTTTTTTGTCTGCAGTCTTAAACCCATAAGTAGTGCAATGAAGTTGTAACATCTGAGGGAATATAACAAGCTTTGCTGCACTGAGCAGAAATGGCATAAATGGGGAGCATCTGTCATGTACTTAAAACCAGTAGTCACGGTGTTTTTCTCATTATACAAATTGCTTTTGGGTAGTTCTGCATACCTCTATCAAACCTTTCAGTTATATATGAATTGCAAAATACTAAGATGATAAAATTATTAAATGTTCAGTTGTTTGTGACACCAGGAGACACTGGAAGAGTAACAAGATATTTACATGGCATGAGTACAATACAGAGTGTCAGTTCTTGACAGCAAAACCTTATTTTAAAGTGTTCTTGTTTCCTTGGTTGTTTTAGGAAGTACTTCATAGGTGCATTTCTAAGTCGAGGTCTGAGCCTTGGAAACAGATATGAAAGCAGAGTCTGCTCTGAGATGGCTGTCCCTAGATAGGTGTTCATCCTAAGACACAGAACTATCCTAGTGATGGCTGACCTGTTTCAAGATTCTCTTTAAATAACTCTGTAATTTCATTGAATGCTGAATTTCTACAAAGAATCAAATTGGCTGTTTTCTCTCTACAGGGAGAGATGGCAAGGAATTTTTCCAGAAGAGCTAAATATATCTTGTTTTCTGACCTTGACTCTATTTTATCTATATTTTTGCTGAGCTGGACAAAAACCAAATACATTAAGTGTTTTATCACCAGATTTAGTAACAGCTCAGTCTTTGTCCCCGGCTCAAGAGCATTTGTGCCTTTTTGTATACTCAAATACTGGTGTAGTCTTTAGAGAACCACTGGAGCTGTGATTGAAAACCTGCCAATGTTACCTTTACTTTAGAGAAAGTAGGTTTACGATGCCCCCAGAGCCTATGTATAAATCCATAGCTTATGTGGTCAGATTGTAAATGCTGTTTATATCCTTTTTCTCTTTTGAATTTTTGCTGGAGTTCAGTCAGGAGAGAATCCCTAACATGGCTAATATTCCATTCTTGTGAATAAAGAAATTGTACTATTTGTTTTGTAAAATCACTGACAATGAAGTATTCCCTCCTTTGGAGTCATTCCAAAAAACTAAGTCTTTCTTTTTTTTTCCTTACACTTGAAATCTTTGTTTCTGACATGGACAACCCACCGCCATTGTGGTTTCTTCCCTGTTCTTCCTCTACTCTCCAGCCTAGGAAAAGGTTGCACTGGAAATAATGTTTTTCTAGCAGGTGAAACTGATTTTGGCTTCTTAAGTATTCCTACTGTGGCTTCCTTTTACCTCAAGTTCAGCTGCCCCTTGTCCTGAAGGTTCATCCTGTCTGCAATTTCAGTTATCTATTTTTCTTTATTTTTGATGCTTCCCTTCAATATGTCAGAACTTCCTGCTGATAGCAATATACATTACTTTCCATGTTTTCTTTCCATTTATGCTTTCAGTTCTTTTTCAAAACCCATTAATGATAATTACCCACATAATAAAACTAGATATGTTACAAAATTAAAAAAAAAAAGAAACACAGTATTCTAAAATAATAGGCCTGTTAAGGTTGCCGTCTGCCAGGTGCCACCTCTTGAAAAGTTTGTGCCTTTTTTCCATTTGTCTGGGGACTGTTATTCATACTCGAGCAACTGGCCACATATTTTTGGCATACAGACTGCTGGAGAACGGGAAAGTGCACAGTGCCCTGCTGCAGATGGGTGCATGCTGCTCGTGGACTTGATTAGTCCAACAGTGCAGCTGAAGGGCACAGAGCCAAGCTATGGTGCAGCAGTGCAACCCTCCTTTGTCAAACAGTCCCACATTCTTCCCTGGTGACATGGACTGGTGCACGATAGGAGAGAAGAAATCAGAGCATATAGAGAACAGCGCTGTTCCCAGTTTGATGCAAATACCAAGTCAGCAGCTTGCTGCACTCAAGAGTCTGTCCTGTACCTAAATGCTCTTGTAAAGGATGTAGAATCATAGAACATTTTGGATTGAAAGGGACCTTTAAATGTCATCTAGTCCAACCCTCTTCTGCAACGAGCAGTATCGCCTTCGACTCGATCAGGTTGCTCAGGTTGGTCCATCCTGACCTTGACTATTTCCAGGGTTGGGAATCTCATAAGGGCAGAGGAGAGGGGAAGGATCACCTCCCTTGACCTGACATATTTCTTTTGAAGCAGCTCAGGACGCAGTTGGCTTTCTGGGCTGCAGGCACATGTTGCAGGCTCATGTCCAACTTTTCATGAGTAACTCCCAGTCTGTCTCATCAGGGCTGCTCCCAACCCCTTCATCCCTCAGACTGTATTGATACTGGGGGCTGCCCCAACCTGGATGCAGGGTCTTGCACTTAGCATTGTTGAATTCTCTCTCTCATTCATTGCAGGATGGAGGATGTAGTCTAGCCTGTCACATAAATTCTGTCAAGTTCTATCATCCTAAATTTTTAGTGTGGCAATTCAATGCACAATCACATATATTGCAATCTAAAATGAGACAGACCCAAATACTTTTTCTTCACATTCTTTTCAAGCCAAAATCAGGTACTTTTTCTTCCTTTTATGTCCATCTGCTGAAAAGTATAATTTGTCCGTTTCTCTGACTCACCAGTGTTTACTGAGGTGCTCCTGGTTTTAACCAGTGTGGGATGGTGAAGCGTGATGTTATTAGACACGGCAGTCTGTTTGCCTGACAGTGCCACCAGAGATGAACCTGTCAGGAATGTCTCCACCAAAAAGTATTGCTCAAAGGCCTTTTTGTCAGATTACTTGACACTTGCTCATGAACTATGACTAACATTGCCTCTTAAAACACTCTGTATGTTTATTTTATAAGCCATATGGCCTAAACTGGCCTAGTGTTGTATAGGTGTGAAAGACAGTCTGGATGGATTTATTTACTTTGGACTTCTGAGCTTTACAGTGAAAAAAGTTTCCATGGTAATGTAATTACTGTATTGTGTTTTATATAGTTTATCCCTATGTCCCCCTGGTTGTTTCTGATTTTTTTTTCACTTTCTTATGGAAAATTATGTTTTCAGGAAGAAAACCAAAACACCTAAATAATTAGTTCTGCAAAAGAATTGCTGTGCATATTTAACTTAAAATCAGATGTGAAATATGTGGCTATTAGGAGCTGAGAGATTTCACCTAAGGGTTTTGCTAATGGACCACTGGAAGCCTATGAGTATATATCTCTCTGCTCTTGTGGGAACTTTGCAGAATAGTTAATAGAATCTGAATTAGTGATCCTCACTAATCAGTTAGACCCTTTTTCCTTTGTAGACTTTTTAACACTTTGTAGCTGTTAAAAATGTTATGTATACAAAATAGTAGGTGAGAACTCTTTCAGATGAATAAAAGATTTAAATATGGCTGGGCTATCAGTTTTCCTTTACAAGAGATCTCACTCAGTGAAGTGTTGACTGTGGCAAGCATGATGCATGGTAAGCAAATGGAGGTCTTCACTGAGTACAGTTTTCTTTATTTTTTTGTTTTTCTTTTATTTTTTGATACTATAAAAATATTTTACTGCAGTTCAGCTGTAGCTTTCTCACAGAAGTAGTAGCCAAATTCATGGGTAACTGTTCCTGGCAAAATAATGCAGAAATTGTTCTCAGAGGATGCTGCAGCCTGGGTGTTTAAAATACGATGCAGGTCTGCCTTTTGTGTGCCTTTAATCTGAAACCGGGTAATGCGTCAGTGTACATTGACTTGTTATTCTACAGTGTGATAAATAATTGTGTAGACTTGTTCTTAGTGACGCATTTTCTTAGGCTTTTTGTCTTACAATCAACGATTTAAATGTCATTAGAAAACATGCGCATAATCCTGATATAAACCATGCAGAGCTTGCAGTTTTTGTTTCCTGACATAAATATTCCATCTGTGAAAAAGATGCAATGCAATACAAAGAAATGATAGAACAGGAGCATATCAAGTAATGTACACACAAGCATGTTTTTAGCTCAATGTAAATTAACCATGCATAAACCATGAGAGTCTGAAGATGGCTGTAAGCTCTATCCTGATTTTTACCTTATAATATACTGAAAAATGATCTGTGATGCTAAAAGATGGTTATTCTTGGAAACCTATATCAATTTCCTATTCACACAGCAACTGGTGGCAACTAAAAATAATCCTGGTTTAGTACTAGCTAAAAATCTGGTCGCATTTGGCACACGAGCAACATGCACAAATAGAATTTAAGATCCCCTGTTCTGCGATTTCATTCGAGCCCACTCATCAAGCTTAGTTTGCTGCCATTTGAAAGCTATTGAAAAGCCATTAACTGGCAGGACTGTGAAAGCCGCAGTGCAGCAGCACACCTCAGTGCTGGAAGAATGTGGCTGCAAGTGCACACCAATTAAATCTTCCTATTCCTGGGCATGTGGGATTAGGAGCGGTGTCAATCAATTGTGCTACAATAGCACGTGCAGTAGTCATGGTTCAAGGCGCACAGAGGTTTATCGTAACTCCAGCAGCCGGGTGAGGGTGACTTGGAAGCCTCTGCAAGATCCTGGAACAGAAACTGTGCTAAATAATGTATTCTGAGGTGTACTGGATACCTGAGGAAGGCCTTTAAATAATGCATTTTCTGGGCATGACAGTTGTAGCAGAGAAGAATGCTGAAACCTGTAGCAAGACTACAGCCTGAGATGAAAGAATGTCTCATTACCATTTTATCAAATGCTGTAAGTAACAAAACGATTATTTTGCTTTTAAAACTGTCTTTTTATTTTCTGAGGTGTGTCTTTTCATTACATATGCAGAAAGTCGAATGCAGATGCTGCATGATGTCAACACAGTAGTGGGGAAGGGGAGTTGTTACTTTGCATGTGAATATATAGGCAGAGCCCAGTGTTTCTTTCTCTCCTCTGTTCAGAGGTAACTTCATTGTGTGTGTAATAATGCTCTCATTCTGAACTTCGTAATGATCAGCTTTTAAACTTTTGTTTAAATTCATCACCAAAGACTGTAATGTCCGAAAAGAGGAAACGTCATTGACAGCGTTTTGTTAAGGACGCCTTTAAGGACAACCTTGGAACATGGCTCTCACACTTTGCAAATGAGAATAGCTTTATAATTATGAGCCCAGCTCATCAACTACTGTAGATCAAACGCTTGTATCCCCTCCTTATCAGAATATTTAGCTATTTGGTGTGACAGACTTAAAAAAATAACAATGAGCTTTTAACCTTGAATCATGCAGCCTTGCCTCCTTAAAGGTATCCTGAAATTGGGATCTCTGCTAAATGTATTTGATTCATTGCAGAGGAAATTCCTAACAGCAATTTTTTTTTTCAGGGTTGCTTGTCTTCCTAGCTGCACATTTTTCAGTCTTATAGGATTTGCTTTTGAAAGCATCCAGGGTGTGAGTGGAAATTGCTGGGTTTACACTAGAGAAATGGATTATTCTTTAAAGACTTGTTTTGGACAGCCAGCAGTAGTTCAATAGCCATAGATATTTTTTACTGAAGGGCTTAGAAAACTTCAGACTTTAGTGATTATGGCACAATTTTAACCAGTCAAATGGCAGACTGGCTGTAAAAGGTTTTTCTCTCAAGATCATGGTCTTTGATGACTTAAGTGCACCAAGGACACTTTGAAACTATTTTTAAAACACTGTGTTATAGTTAATAAACAATAATGTGGTTCTTTGGTGTCTTAATATGAAATTAAGGTGCCCTGGAAGTATTTTAGTAATTCAAGTAAAAATTATTTATATGGATTTCCTCTTGTCTGCATTCAATGGGACTGGTGTATGGACTGCTTTTAATACTAGTGGGAGTTACAATTCCCTGTTCATGCAGGGATGCAGAGATTAGTTTTACTGCAGAGTTTTAGAGGTGCATTCTAGGAATAAATCTTTGAGCTTGTATTGAGATTTGATAAATGCAAACAAGGAATTTGAAGCATAACTATCTTGAAGATGGCAAAAAAGTATTGTTTGGTATTTATTAACTTTAAAATTACTCTTACAGTGAAATTATAGCAAATCTAGATAGGCATGTGAGTGTCAATAGCATATTAAAAAAGTAACTCTTCAGTGAAACCATAGGAGAAATATGAGGATGACCCTGAGGTTCTTCTGTTAAAAGGACGCAAATGATGACTAATTGGGATGTTCATTGCATTGATTGCAGAGATGAAGGGCTAAAACACAGCAGAGGGAAAGGTGAATATGCAGCATCAATTTTGTCAATAATATTTGTTTCCTATTTTTCCGATTTGGAGTTTTGATTAGTGATTTTCAGTAAATGGGGGTATTTGACCACACAGCTCTTTTCTTTCCAAAGAGTGTCCTTTAGAATACAACAGATGCTGGCTGGAGACTGACAGGAGTTTTTTTCACTGCCCGTGCTTCTCAGAATTGGCAGAAGTGCTTCCACTTCCACCTGTAATTAGTGAAGGAGAAGCACTTGCTCTGCGATGCTCCCCTGAGCGTTATTATTTTACTTAACATGCCAATATGTTGCAGATATTTGTGCTTGGCAGACAGCTGGGACCAAAGATGGGCCAGGGCTGCATGCGCAATTGCAGCACCAGAGATGTGCTGAGAGCAGCTCAATCTCACAGTGGTTGGAATGTGACTCTTCACACCCCACTTCGCTTTTAGCTCATTTCACTGAGGATTTCTGTATCAGAAAGAAAAGACACTGATCCAGGGGAAGCACAGTGGCAGAGCACTGTCTCTTGGACTACTTTTGGTTGAGAGGAAATATCTAAAAGGCACAAATTAATGACACTTAAAAGCTAGTGTTTTATGAACTATAGTGCTTTTGCATGTGTTTGCACTTTGTTTTTTTTAATCTTTGCAGGTGTTGAGTGTGGGAATCTGAGCTGAGAAGGGCTATAGCTATTCTCTGATGATGTCAGTACAATTTTAATAATATTCTTTCATTTTTCCATGGTATTGCTCCCATTAGAAGGTTGTGAAAATCAGATATACTTCACCATATAAGTCACCATCTAGTCACAAGCCTTTTCTGGCTGGAAAAATACATCTTTGAAAGCTCTTCAGTCCACCACAGACTCATAAAATCATTAATGTTGGAAAAGACCTCTAAGATCATGGAGTCCAACCATTATACTAACACTGCTGTATCCATCACTAAACCACGGCCCCAAGCACCACATCTACACATTTTTTAAAGAATTCCAGGGATTGCAATTCAACCAATTCCCTGGGCAGACTGTTCCCACAAGTTTACCACACTTGCAGTGAAGTAGTTTTTCCTAATATCCAGTCTAAACTTCCTCTGGCACAACCTGAGGCCATTTCTTCTTGTCCCACCTCTTGTTGCCTGAGAGAAGAGACTCATTACAGCCTCCTTTAACACAACTGCAGAGAGTGATAAGGTGTCCCCTGAGCATCCTTTTCTCTGAGTTATACAACCCCAGCTCCCTCAGCTGCTCCTCATAACACTTGTGCTCCTGACCCTTTTCCAGCTCTGTTGCCGTTCTCTGGATACTCCCTCCTGCTCTGAGCAGGGGTAGCTGTGTGGTCAAACCAGATTTTCTGGGACTATGCCCAGTGAGGTCTTTCATCCCAGTAATACTCTGGAATTGCGCCTGCTGCAGCCATCGTGTTGTCTTTAGCTGGCACCTGCAGCATTTAACACTCATGCTGAATGTGTGTCTGCCTGTTGGAGCAGCTCATGTTGTCACTACTCGTGCCCATCTCCTTTTTTCAGCCAAGTATTGCTGCTGCTCAGAGCTGTCCCTGTCTGTGCTGGTAGCTTATCCTTGGCAATCTGTGAGTGTGAGTATTTAGAAAAGAGAACAGTGGCTTGTAGGAGAGTATCACATATTATCTGCCAGCTGCAGGGTACCATTTTATCTTGATGATTTGTGTGACAGATGGTACAAATTAATGTAATTTTGCAAATTAGGCAGCACCTTGCTGCTGTCTTCTGTCCCTTTTATGATATAAATATCATCATTTGCATGTTATGGCAGTGGCTTTCTACCTTTGCTCTGGACTTCCTCTGAGGGATCTGCAAAGGTAACTAAGAAAAACAGTGCTTTAGCAAGGAGGCATAAGTTTGTTACTCCAGAGTCTGGTTTCCACTGGAAGTGCTGTAGAGGTACATAAGTACAAACAGAACAAAAACCTTGCTAGAAGGAATTATAGTCACACCTGGTGGAAGTCCAAGCCAGGTGAATTTATCCAAATATGAGGATCATAAAATCTGAACATCAGCTTCTACTTCTATTCTTTCTGTTTTATCTGTTTCCAATTCCTTTAAATCCTTTGTATGAATTAAAACCCACTGAATTGTGCTATGTTACAGACTGATGCCTACAGTGATCTGGGATGGAAATACTAATTAGATGTTTATTGATGGATTTGAAGCAAGATAGAAAATAAACGTAATAATTTTCTTCAATATCTGTCCCTTATTAGCTACAGGACCAGATTACATGGCAAAGATTGTCCATGAAGTGGTAGCTCCACCTGAATCTTATGGAGCTTGGAAAGGATGAGGGAAAGATGTGATATGATACATTAGTTTCAGTTTTCAGAGGATGGAGACTTGAACTTGATTCTCCCGTGGAGGAAGAAGTAATACTGGGGGTGAAACACATGATATCTTCTTATCAGCTTTCTTACTGTGAGACAGCCTGTGAAACTTTCATCTGTGCCTCAATACACTGAGTTACTGTAGTTTAGACCAAATAAGAAGAGAAGAGGAGCCTGAAAGGAAAAATTGGAGACCCGTAGTCGGTCTGTAGCACAGAAACCCTTTACCTCTGTGACAGCATGTGCAGGATGAGTGATGACCCAAGTAACAGTGACACACAGGTGTTCTGTCACACTGAATGGTTGGTGACATAAGAGAACTAGCAAATTTTTTGAAGTGTTTTCTCCTTCCCATGAACAGGATTTCCTCTACTTCAGGGTTAGGCAGGAGGTGGTAATAACTTATTTGGTGTATATTCTGGTATCCCAGAGAATTCTCACATCTTCTTGGACATGTCTTCTGCCTCCAATGAGGAGCTCAAGTGACAAGAGAGTAAAAATATGCAGGTGGTGGAAATGAGAGCTGTAAACAGAAGCAGGATGTCTGTGACAGTCCTTATTCAGACCTATCCCATTTATTTAGGTTGATAGTTCATGATAGTGTCTGCTAACTCTTGTGTCATGGTTTATTTCTGCAATAACAGAGCTAAGTACACCATGGCTGCAGGGAAAATTCCTGTTCCTTGTACATGCTTATAACACCGTGACCTGTGGCATGAGGTTAAGATTGTTACTGAAATGAGATGCTTAGCATGGCTGAATGATCTGCCTGCTGGAAATGAAACTGGGAGGCAGAGTCAGGAGTCATCTGCCCTGGGAATCCTGAAAGAGCAGGAGGAGTGGCTCTGTGAAATAAACCACTTCTTGGGAGTTTTAAGGTCCTGTGAAGGCACATAAAGAAGTCTGGGGGAGTAAAGAGATTTTGATGAAAGGTATTTGTTTGAGAAGCTTATACTGTAAAAATATATAGGAGAATACTAATACAATACATGATATTTCATATTCCATTTTGACAGACTGATTGTGTCTGATGTATCAGTGATATGCAGTGCAAACTTTTTTTTAGAAAGTTACATGATAATTCAGATGTCATGAAAGATATCTGAAATACTAGGTTTTTAATTATTCAGTTAAGAACAAATGGGTTTTATCTTACTAACTTTAATACAAATAGAGCCACAGCTAGAATATTTTTACTTCTAGTACACTTTTTAGCTCTCTGTCTCTTACTGTCATCACAGGATAAGTGCAGGCCAGCAGGAAAATAGGATATTATTTACCACCTATGAATGCCAGTATGTCTGTACCAGTTAGATGTATTGATCTATTTTTATTCTCCATTTCCTGAGTTCATGTGACAATGACAGAAACAGAACATGAATTTTTTAATTTGAACTAATTTTTTTACCTAGTCTAAATATTAACAAGTTTGAGATTAATGACACTGGGTGCAAGGAAAGAAATAAAAAATGAATTTTTATATCAGTATGTAGACATAGGAAGTTATACTTAGAAAAACGCATTTTGAGTTGTCAATGAGCCAATTGGCTTGGCACGTTTGTAGTAGTAGTCTAATAATTTTCTAAGTGTGTTTCCATTAAATAAAACTTACCTCACAGTACCAGCTTTCCCAACCACTTAGAATAGCATTTAATAATTTTATTAAGATGAATTTTTATATTAAATCTATATTAAATTTTGAAAAATACACTTTGAAATAACAGCAATAGGAGCAGTACTAACTTGGCCAATTGAAGACTACAACGTTTCCAGCTTGCATTCAACTAAGAATAGATTCTATTTATAGTAGTTTAGTGAAAATCATGGTCATCCACCAGTAATTTTTGTCATTATTTTGTTTGCTACTGTAAAAAATCTGTTGGTAAAGAGAAGAATGAGCACTTTCTGTGGAAAACTTTACTGAGGGCTTATGAGAAATTCCTTATAATTTTGGTATTTGGAGTGCTTTTTCCTTCTAATGTAGTTATTCTGCAAACAGCAAAGAAATCTAGCCACCCTAAAAATCAGACGAAAGAAGATTATAAAGGTCAAAGTACCATATTTTCTCACCATATTGGCACAGCATGTGTGAAGCTTCAGATTCTAATATTAAATTTTTTTTGAGAAATTGCTGCAGGAACAGAGAGCAGAAAAACACCTCACACCGAAAACACAACTCTCACAGCCTCTTTATTTCGATTTATGAAATTGTAGCACTATAGCTACTTTTCAATCCATATGTAGCTTCTTGATCCAAATAATCACATTTATTTCTTTTTCTTGTTTCGTACAAAATTAATATACTGCATCATGCTGAATTTTATACAATTTCTCAGTTATAAAACCAAACAGAAAATATTGTCAGATAATTCAATTAACACCTGAATCAAAATTGCAACAGTATAAACATTATTATTTTAAAACAAGTGAAATCTGAGATGGAACTAATTCTGGTTTGCTCTTAAACAAATGAAAATAATTAATTCATCAAAAACTTAGTTTGATTTGGAGCAAATAGAGAGTTGTCCTAATGCAAGTTGTTTAATATATCATAAAGGAACACCACCAATTAAAGAAAAATGCTGTTTGTTTATTACAAGAGGTGCTTTCCATTTATTTGCTTTTGAGCAAATGCCTTCAGTGAAAACAACAGCAACACCTACTAAGAGAAATCTGCAAGTTTTGACTACTGCACATCCCTTCAGCCAACAGATAGGCCAGTGTGATATCACTTGCAGAAACACAAATGCAAGTAGTAGGGCCAGAACTACACTGGTTTTCTTGCCAGTGCTTTTCTTGTACGTTGAAAGACAACACTTCCCCCATCTATAAATGGAAAGCTCTGACTTAGTCCACTTTAAACCTCTTTTTGATGTAAGGATGGGACCTGGCAAGGAGTGTGGACAGGAGGGCACCGCACACAGTGGAAGAGCACTTCGTCATTTATTACTAGCTTTTCATCCATCTAGAATATGGACGTTCCCTTTGGATGTGTACTTTACTCTCTTTCATTTCATAGTTGATTTTAAAACAAAAAATCTTATTCCCAGAAAAAAAGAGAAAGATAAAATCTGATATCTTTGGCTGAAAACCATGCTGTTGGATTTCTCTTTGCGCAGTATGACATTTCAGAGATGGAGGCAGTATTCAGAGCACATAGACAGGCAGAGATCTGGGCCATACCACCTCAGGTTAGGGTACTCCTGCTGTGGTCCCATTTGGTGCCAATCCTGTTATGAAGCACAACACATAAAATATATATGGGACCTTGTAAAGGCATCTACAGAAAATAGAGCAGTGTATTAAGGTCATATTTTGAGAGTTAATTGATAGCTTTCAAATGTGATCCCTTTCTCATAAACGGAATCAGAGCTTTCTCCTGTGAAAAGTTTTGTAAATGTTGACATCTAAACTGAGAAAGGAGGGAAGCAGGCATGTAGAAATTTACTCATTTGTTTCTCTCTTTGTGGGAAGAATAGTATTTTTCTATGTAGGTAGCTTACTGCGGGAAGCTCTAAAAAAATGTTAGAACAATATATTACTTACTCAACAATCATTTTATGTGAAAAGAGAGACATTTTATATTCAGATTGCACATGAATTGAACAGCTTGTTTTTCAGATGCTTTCCTTTCAAAACAATTATTTGATTCTGTTAGCTGCAGTACTAATGTTAGTTGCAGAAGTGGCATGTGTAAATCATACAGCCATAGTTGCGAAAAGTAAAGCTTTTAAGGGAAACTAAATTACTTAATTTCTCTTAATCACCAAAGAATATATAGATTTATTTTGTCTTGGAGTGACATTTTTCTTTCTTGTGAGCAGTAATGTCAGAGTTGCAATAATAATTTCTGTTTGATTTCTACTTCAGTTTCTTCAACATCTGTAAAACCCATTTATGTTCATCCAGTTATTCCTTCAGTAAAGGTGCCTGAAGATTTGTGTAGGCTAGGAGTCCGTCCTTTGACACTGCTTTTTTTCTGTTGGTCAAATGAGATCAAGCTGTTCAGTTTCTTCTTCTTCCTCTTCTTCTTTCTCTTCTTCCTCTTCATTTTTCAAATTATCAACCATATTTACCATTTTAATTTAGCCTAGAAAGGACATTGCTGCACGTGCTCACAATCAAATGTTATACTGCTTATCTTCGCTTCTGTTTCTATGCCCATACAGCTGTCCTGTAGCAGTATATGGCCACAAGTGTAATGCTTGATGTGGAAGGTGACCTTAGAGACTTAGGTTGTAAACACTGTTGTCAGGAAAGCCACTAAATCTGTTTTCATTTTTTCATCTTCATTACCCATGAAGATCCAGGTCTCACTAGTGATCGTCCTTGCCTTTCTGTCCTTAGCCAGGCTCGCCTAGGACATACCCAATAATTACCCCACCACTGCAAGGGAGAGAAGCCTTTCAGATGCCAGTGGTGTGGCTTTACATGCTAGAAATTCTCATGGGTTGGTTCTTCACTTTACTGAGGGGTGCTCTTTACAGAGCTTTACAGGAGACTTCAGAACTGATTGAAGGAGCTGACCTGAGTGTCAGAAACAGAGCTGCTGTGCCCATGTTGTTGCTTTTGTGTGGCTGTCCACTTAGTACACCAAAGAAGGAATTTTGGGATCTTACCTGTTAATCTCATCCATATATGCTGTTTTTGTCTTGGTACTCTGCCTAAATTTGCACTATACTAAATTCATTTTATTGTTCCTTATTCTCTTCATTTTTATGGTATATAACCTTTCTTTTTCCCTTCCACACTTTAAATTTCTGTTAACTTTTCTCTCCTTAGCCACTGCTTAGCTAAGCTATGCATATTTAATTATTTTCATCTTTCCTCATAAATCAGTCCCTCAGGCCCCCAAACCAATTGTGGTAGTTTCTTTTGAACTGCTCCAATTTGACTGCCTAGAATTGAATGCAATATTCCAGATAAGTTGCCTTTCTGCAGGTTGGAGGAGGGCGAGTTTCCAGTCCTCTTGCTATTTGAAAAGTAAGATGGCAGTCCCTTGATGTGCACAGAACAGTGACCGAAGGCCTACATATTAGCCCTGCTGCAGAATTTTTGTTAGCTCCACTGTGTGGTAAACTACTTTTCCATCTGCTTTTACTTTACAGTAATCTCTGTAAATCATTAAATTGCATGTAGATCCATGGTTCACTTGGCATAGGATTTCCTTTCCTGTGTGCTTGCCAGTCCTTATGGTTAGGTCTGTGAACCACTGTTTCCTTTTTGACTTTTAACTCCCTATGATGTATGATACTCAATGTCATTTTTGTCTTGATTCACATAGTCCTTTACCAGCTTTTGTATATGCGGGTTTTTGAAAATTTTGGTTTATGCATTTTTCTCCTATGTTTCCTGTATTTCTTATATGCTGTATGACTCTTGAGCCCTGGCATATTTGCTGACTATATAGTTATATCTGAGAATGTCTGTGATAAAAGAACTGCCCCAAGTTTTGAAACAATCTGATTTTTTGTTTCTTTATTCAAGCAGTTGGTTGTTGCTGCTGCTGTTCAACTTTTCAGTACCCTTGAGGTGTAGCAACTGTAATTTTGGCTTCCTCTCACTGTGCACCAATGTGTTAATTCACTTTCCCAAATTTCAGATTTACAAGCATTAACAACAGTCTTAGTGTTTTTCACTCTCTATTGTGTTAAGTACCAGCGTAACAAAGCTTTTATATCATACTGTGATGGCAGGAAGAATTTTCCAATGCAGTTCTTCCCAGATGCGGGTGCTTCCCTTCTCTCTAATCTATATCTGAAAATGTGAGTTGGAGATCCATGTATTATTACATCTCCATGTAATGCACTGCCAGGAAATAACTATTATTGTCAAAACTTTATTGTCACTTCATAAGTCTCGTATTGCAGTCAGGTAAAGACGGCTAGGTCTTTGCAAGGACTAGAAGTAGTTATTTTTTTCTGGAAGACTTCTCATCTATTCTTTCTTATCTTTCTGTATTGTCATTTGGCACGCTCAATTCTTCTTTGTTCTCATTCTGCCTTCTGATTTAGAACTTCTTGTTTTACTTGCTCTTGGTGTGATTTACAGCAATTCGGATTATTCAAATATGACCAAATATTCTGATGCTATTTCTTCACAGGCTTTTCAAGTGACAAGCATTAATTAGTATATTATTCTAACAAATATACATTGCTTACTTCTGAAAATGCCAAATAAAAAGTGACATAAATTCATAGGTGCAAAAGTTGTAAGGGTTGATACAAACAGCCAATTTGTTTTCTCTTCTAAGTTGTCTATATATAGATATATATTAAAAATAAAAATGTGTTAGTGCAGTCAGTGTTAATTAGATGACTTGTTTTCTGATTTCTTCAAATTCTCTCTTCAGATCCTGACATAGGGACTTGAACTATTTCTTAAAAAAAAAAAAAAATGAGACACTTTATCATTTAGCTTTGGGAAGAACATAAGCATATTTTGCTTTGATCTTTCTAAGGAAACAAAGTCTTTGTGATTATGTTATTTATGTGTGTGTGTATCTTGTAGTTTTTCTCCCCATGATAATTTCCAAACCTATTACCCAGTTGCAGGAAAATGTTTCAAAAGCAGGTTAATCATGTCATGATTTGTTCAAACAAGTGAGTACTACATTGCCTAGTAGTGTTGTACAACTCTGTCATTATGGTTAGAAATTATAATGTGGCTTTTCTACCATATGGATGTCAGGTTTAGCTTACAAGCCATTATCTCTTGTCACACAAGGTACTGAGTAATGTCAAGTATCGTACAAGGAAATTTAAGCATGCTACAAGTAAGTTTCTTCTTGTTGTGCTGGTTTCAGCTGGGCTACAGTTAATTATTTTCACAGTGTCTAGTACAGAGCTCCTTTTTGGGTTTGTGGTGAGCACAAGGCTGGTAACACAGAGATGTTTTTGTTATTGCTGAGCAGGGCTAACACAGAGCCAAGGCCTTTTCTGCTTTTTGTACAACTACACTGGAGAGGCAGCTGTTGGTGCATGGGAGGCTGGGAAGAGACACAGCCAGGACAGGTGACCCCAGCTGACCAAAGGGATATTCCAGACCACAGGATCTCATACTCATAATGGAAAGCAGGGAGGAAGAAGGAGGAAGGGAGCACGTTTGGAGTGATGGTGTTTGTCTTCCCAAGTAACTGTTACACGTGATGGAGTCCTGCTCTCCTGGAGATGGCTGAAAACCTGCTTAACCTTGGGGAGCAGTGAATTTATTCCTTTTTGCTTTGCTTGCCTGTGCAGCTTTAGCTTTCCCTGTTAAATTGTATTTCAACCCATGAGTTCTCTTTTACCCTTCCTATTCTCTCCCCAGTCCTGCTGGTGGGGGAGTGACTGAGCTGCTGTGTGGGGTTTGGTGGCTGGAGTCAAACCACAGCGCTTGGGTGGAAAGCAATGCCATGCACACTTTGCACCACTTACCTTGCTGCAAGCAAAAGAAATATGAGGTGGTGGGGGGAGAAGCTTCAGAGACTGTGTCTACACTTCATAAACAATGGAGGAAAGGCATTGGACTGCTGATGTTCTACAGCATTGCTATTTAGCTCACTGGATCATTTTTGAAGTGTCCCTACTACTCCTCAGTATGGCAAAGGCTATGGATAGTATCTAGAGATCTGTCCCAATAGACAGGGTAGATGAAACATCCCCAAATTGTGTGTTCTATCCCCTGTGCAATCTTTCATCTATTTCAAAAAGCTTTATAGCCTCAAATACTGTTCCCTGCCTACATATACCCTCCTACTACTTATTAGAACATATATAAACACCTTTGGGTTTATGTTGTAAAACACTTTTCTCCTATGTTGCAGTGCAGTCCTCATTTTAGACACTGTGAAATTTAGAAGCCACAAAAAAAGATAATTATATCTTAGAGCACAAGAGCTCAGCAAAATCAAAGGAGAACTAGGGCTATATGCTATGCTGTCTAGATGTGTTTCGTTTTTTCTGCATGAACCTTCACTAGTGAACATAAGCTGGTATACAGCATTTTAACTCACAAGCTTTTTTTCTTCTCTTTTTTTTTTGGTCAAAGAATATGTATATCCTAAGTTTTGTGGCTGATGGCTCAAAAGACTTACTTAAATTCCAAAAGAGCAATGTTTCAGCCTATTGTCTGAATACTCATTATTTAAAGATGCTACAATAAAGCCCTGAATTCACCTTGAGCACAGACTCTCATCTCCAAAAAGCCCACCTGAAATACTCTATGAGATGAATGAGTTAATATGTTTTACTCATATCCCAGACTGTGCAGTCTTTCTAGTTGGAAACTCCTGTGCTCCAGAGCAGACAGTGGTGTCTTAGTTTGTTTCACAAAAGGTTCTGATGTTTGCAGGAAAAATTGCTTGAAATATGCTGTGGCTTGTGGGAATCCAGACTGCACCTTTGTCTCATCCTCCAAGGGAGTACAGAAGGATAATGGCAGAAGAGAGGGGATGGAAATAGTAGCTTTACCAAAATAAACAGTATGAGCTTGACCAGATCATGTATGTTCATTTTGCTTGCATTCCTGTAGTTTCTGGATGTGATCCACAGAGGAGGACTACTGCCCTGGGGCATACAGACTTTCATTCAGACCATTCAAATTTGTGAATTCCCTACACACCAAAAACAGATGAAAGAAAATTATTTTTTGTGTTTCTAAAAAATGAGAAGAACCCCATACATATGTATTTGAAACCTGTGTTTTATTACACTGAAGACTAATGCACAGGCAAGTAATTTGTCTGCATTTGTTGAATAAGCTGGCAAACAGTTAATGAATTTTACCTAGAACATAAAATCTCCGTATGTTGCAGACTGCTACATGGCATAAATCACAAGTGACAGTGCAGAGCCCTCTTGTTATATTTAATTAGATATTATTCAGACTCCCTTCTATCACTACAATGGCAAGATCCCAAACTGGTTGATTTTTTGATTTAAATATAATACATTTTTAGAAAGTGCCAGTGTAACTTCAGTGAATGGCTGATAGATAGATAATAGAGTCTATCAGGAAGCCTGTAGAGTTGATAAATAGCATCTGATAAGTAACTTTTCCTTGGTATCAAGCTAGAAATTGATTGCAGTTCCTACTTACCAGTCTAGTCACATAGAAAGGCTCTTGAAGAGCAGCATACAGGAGCAGGATTTTATAAGAGGGTGGCTGCTTGAATGTGCTCAGGATTGCTCTTCAGCAAAGACAGAATTGGGCGTTAAGCAGAAATTGAGGAAGCTTTGTGTATTGTGTCATTTAAGAGCCCTAACTTTCTAATTACATCTAAAAGAAGCTCTGTGGAGCCAAGAATAGGAGAAGCACATCAGCTCCTTTACTGCAATGTAATTTATTCTCAGAGGACTTGGCATTAATTGAATTCTTTACATTGTTTACAAGGTAAATAGTTTACATTTATACTGCTCCCTCATGATTATCTGCTTTTGGGGTGGGAAGGGGAACCGAGAAAAAAGAAAAAGGATGAAGTCCATTGCTACAGTGAGCAGATCCGTGCTGACCTGATGGAAATGTTTCAGCTGTGGAAGTCAGGCTGAGTGGTTGCAAGCACCACGCTTCACTCACAGATTAATAAATGTAATGGAGAGGCTGTTCAAATGGTAAGTAATTTTCCCTGTGCTGAACAAAGGATTTTCAAACCCAAGTATTTTGATGCTGACCTTAATGTTTCAATTTGAGATGGATTTAAACTAAGCTAGCCTTTCCTGTGGCTGTTCTTAGCCACATTTCTTTTGGAAACTATAAGATCAGTAGAAAATACATAACTTTTGATTTCTGAAGAGAGCACCTGTAAAAAATGCATTGATCTGTGGTTCAGACACAAGGATATCAGTTATGCTATAGTATTTATACCACTGGTTTCATATGAAATTCATCTCAGCTTCATAAATGCTAATAAATTGTTATTTTTAATTCAACATAATAAATTTAAATAATATGCATTGTTGGTAGAAGGAAAAACCTCCTGTATAATAATGTCGTTATGTATAACAGCAAAGTGCATTACTGAAAGGGCCAGTGCTTTAATTTCTGGTCTGACTTCTGTTAGCAAACATGGAGTGGGCATTAATGTAGCTTTTTGAACTGGATGAAGCTGCACTGATTTACACCATCTGTGCATCTGAATCTGTAAGTGCCAAAGCACTTGCTGCTACTTGCATGCCTTTCCCACATATCTTTGTTAGTAGTGTGGTTATGGTTAGCTAGCCAGCTTTAAAAGTGTTGTACAATAGTACTGACCTTATGAAAAAATGCCTTTTTAAATTTGTGGAATGAATGCTAATCTATTTAAACATTTATTGAAGTTGTTGAAATTTTGAAATATTTTATCTTTATGCAATTCAGGACCATTTCCATTATCTAAACTAGAATGTAGATGTTCAATTGCAGTTGTGAAAATGGGCAGATGTCAAATCTTTAGCAAGAATAGACCAAGATAGGGGCTAAGTGTCAGAGGATCCAAACTAAACACAGTATATATTTTCGAGAGTTTTTCATCTTTTTTCCTTAAGTGAGATTAAACTGCTTAAGGACTATTGTTTTGGTAGCAGTATACATTCTCAGAATCTCAGATTACCATTTTTCCAGGTACTTTAAACCCTCTACATTTTGTTTCAATGCTGTAAAGACCATAGTCTTTCAAATACCCAGAACTTTAATTATTCATTGTTTAAAATATCATAAAAATCAGCATGTTTGCATAAATAAAAGTAAGCATGTCTCTTAATATTTCAAAATTTGTTATTTTAAGCACTATGCACCTTCATTCCATGTCACCTTATTTAGAGGCTTGCTGCATTAAGCAATGTCAACAGTCTGATTGTGTGCTTGCCTTTAATCAAATGGAATATAAACATACAATACGTCTGAGCAGAGAGGTGAGCCTCTGTATACATGTATGTAGGCATTCAGCTTCACTTTCTGGAAATGCCTCCTGGCCTGTGACCCAGATCAGTCAGGGACATAATCACCCCCATGTAATGTGAATTACCATCTGAGGTGCATTTTTTAGGGTGACTAGTCTCCCAATTTAAATGCCGGACCAAGTGACTAAAGTTAATAGACACAAAGCCATAAGAAGCAGTATAAGGGAAAGCTGTATCAATATGGTTTCTGAAAGAAGGTAGGGCAAAAATGCCCCTGCATACTGTAGAGTTGCTTGAGCTCAAATCACCTTCAGAAGATGGAAGAATATTTCTGTAACAATCACATTCGTCCTCTCTGTTTATGTCCCATCACCCTTCTTTGGTCTTCATTTTTTTCGTGAGCTGGTGCTTGTAATGTCACTAAATACTCCTTCTCTCATCTTCACAGTGAGAACCAGTGATAATCCAAAGCAAACCATTCCTCTTTACTCAGAAATCTCTTGTTTGTACAGGCAGGATCAAAACTGTAATTTGTCTTGTGATGCAGATGTCATACTCTCTGATTGTGAGTAAATTACTACAATTCTATGAACCTGTTGTTTTAAAGCAGTGATTCTTCTCTTTTTGTTGGCTCATGGTGGACTCAGTCAATGAAGCAGCTCTTTGATAGCAAGCATCATTGAAACTTTTTTCTTTTTTTTTTTTTTCTGTTGGTTACAGTGGTAATAACTTCCTTTGTCCTGTACTAATCAATAATCAGCCAGCTTTTTCATGGGTGATGCTGCCAACATGTTCTCTGGTGCAGTCTACCATGACCATCACAGTGGCCTTATCAAAGGCCTACTACATTAGTGTAGTTTGTCATGCAATGAGGCAAGAACTACATGAAATAATCTTCAAATCTGATATCTTATGTCATGAGATATAAAATCTTAAGCAAATAGATTCAGAAGGCAGCCTTTTTCCCTACCCACAAATCTTTACCATACTGCCTCCTGACTACCACACTCAAAACCAGCTGTGGTTGAATCCTGTTTTCCATCTATCTTTTGCTGTTGAAGGGGGATCATACTGTGTTCTTGTACCAAATCAGTGTGGCAGTTTGTGCCAGTTTTCCTTATAGGGGGAAGGAAAGAATGGACAGACTTGCTGCACGTGTTACCTTTTTAGGAGGCTCTAATAGCTTTTCTTTGGTGTCCATTCTGTAAGCAGTAGCTGTTTACATCAGCCCAATAAAGTTGTGGATTTTAGTAGCTATTTTTTCCTGGAGGGTTTCTTTACAGCTGAAGCTGTTGCTACTGTTGGCAATGCTCAGTTAGAACAGAGTAGTTGCCATACTTCAAATGGGAGAGCTTAATCCTGGGGAATGGGTTGATAGAAACTTTGCCCAGTTCAAGAGAGGAAGTGCATATTTTCATGCCTGAGGCAGACTAACCCTATACCTCAGTACAGGCTGGGAACTGAGTGACTTGAGCTGCAGTCCTGCTGAAGAGTGTGCAGGGGTTACAGTGGACACTAAGTCGAATGGCAGCCAGCCGTATGTGTTGATGATAAATCAGGCAAACCTTACACGGGGCTATTTTCATGCCTGAGGCAGACTAACCCTATACCTCAGTACAGGCTGGGAACTGAGTGACTTGAGCTGCAGTCCTGCTGAAGAGTGTGCAGGGGTTACAGTGGACACTAAGTCGAATGGCAGCCAGCCGTATGTGTTGATGATAAATCAGGCAAACCTTACACGGGGCTATTTTCATGCCTGAGGCAGACTAACCCTATACCTCAGTACAGGCTGGGAACTGAGTGACTTGAGCTGCAGTCCTGCTGAAGAGTGTGCAGGGGTTACAGTGGACACTAAGTCGAATGGCAGCCAGCCGTATGTGTTGATGATAAATCAGGCAAACCTTACACGGGGCTATGTTCAGAGGAGTTTGGCCAGCAGACAGAGGGAACTCGCTGTCTGCTGCTACTTGGGGTTAGTGCACCTGTGAATATGTGGCCTTGGTCCCACCAGTCTAAGATGGACACTGAGGCAATAGAATGAGAGCAATGGAAGGCTACCAGGAAACTGAATGAAACAGAAAAAAAAAATAGAAAATAACAGAAATGACAAAGCTGAAGTCTTCTCAATAGTGACAGTAGTAACAAGGGATAATGGCCACCAAAAGAACTCAAGGCATTTTTGATAGAAGTCAGTGCAGCAATTAAACAGTTTACCCAGGCAACTTGTAGAATCCATTAACAGAGGTTTTCAAGACTGGTAGACAAGACAAAGTTATCTGATCCAGTGTTAGTGAATTACCCCATGCTTCATGTGGTTTAAGCCATCGACAGAATTTCCTCCTGAAGAGTGTCTATAACCATCCTGTGTTTGAGGTGAGCTCTCTTGAGGTGTGAAAGAAACTCTGCCTCTTGTGCCATCATCAGTTTGTCTGCTCAGTAGGACCACACAGCAGAGCTCTGCCTGCTTCTAAAACTGGAGCTCAATGGTGCATTCCTTACAGATGAGCACCTGAAAGATTGATTCAGGCAGTTTGCCTTGTTTGTATTTATACTATGTTCTTAATCCAGGCTTAATCTAACGAGATTGCTGACCTGCAGCTGTTGCACCCACAATCAGACACTGATCTCATCTGGGATGTATCAGGTTCCAGATGTGCTGAGAAAAGAAATTCCATCTTCAATTCATTAATTCTCAGCTGAGACCAGTGACCAAATGGATCAAGAGTCCTTTTCTCAATTGGCCTGAACTGCTTTGACTCTGGCCACACACTGGGAACTGCTATGTGAGGCCAGTTGTGGCAGTCAAATGCTGTTCCTCTTAGAGCAGATAGACAAAGACTCATACAGACTGAAAGTCATTCCAGTGGAGAGGCAGAGGACACTAAGCCACGAACATCCTTCCTGAAAATGGAATCTGCCTGTGAGAGCATCTTTGCTGTGCTGTGTTTGACCAAGACACCGAGCTGATTTGTTTGATTTCTTGCCTTGGAAGAGGAGAGCAGTGTGATGGCAAAGATGTCCTACAGCTTGCATCAGTCTCATTTGTGATATGGCAGCAAAGACTATCAACTCTTCCTAAGAACAGAGACTACCCATGAGCTAAGCTGAGGAAAAGCAAAGATAGCAATAAAGTCTTTGGTTAGCAGACAGTGCAGATTTACAGCTATGGCTAAGACAGTAGCCACAGTTCTCAGCCTCAGGTGAGTTTTCAAAATGTAAACATCAAGCTCAGTTGCAGCCTCATGGAGCTCATGTGCATGGCTGCTCCTTCTTCCCTTCCTGAAGGAGAAGGAATGAGCAGAGCAGGGGTGGCCTCCCTGCTGCAGGCAAACATGGTTTAACACAGTGAGCTGGTTTTCCCTCTGTGGCTATGAGCCTTGCTGGCAGGCATTATAGCCACATTTAGAAGTGTTAGGGTATAAGCTTAGGGTTTTACAAGCCAAAAGGCCTGTGTAGGCTAAAGGCTTGGCTGCTGAAGTATTTTGTACACAGCAGAACAATTCTAATAGCAAAGATCTGAAGTTTGCTTATGCTACAGCACTATCATGAGAAAAAGAAGATGCAGTTACAAACTGCCTCAGGCTGAGGAGGATGGTCTGAGTGTAGCTCTTCTATGAGATTGAATGCTCTGAACACTGGGATTGAAGCTGGGAATAAAGTTATATCTTCTGCAGTGTTACAGAATTACCCTTTCATTTTGTTGTGTCTTCCAACAAGGAAATAAAAGAAATGAAACATATAATTTTTGCTATGAAATGAAACATATAATTTAAGGTCAAGTGGAAAATTTTGTTTTATACAGCAGGATTGGTTGGCTTGACATGCAAGAAGAAAGGGTTTCTGTTTTGCCTTAATGCAAGCCAATACTTGTTTCCAGTTTTTAGTTTGAAAACTCATTTTCTTCTAACTAGAAGGGCATGCTAAGAAAGGAACAGAAATTATAGGGAGAGCGTAGCCTATGTTAAAAGTAATTGACTGAATTTGACCTGTGGAATTGTATTCTGTGTGTGCTTCTGTCATACAGTTACCCAAGAAGACACTCTGGGCACTTTTTGGATAAATGTGTGCTCCTCAGTTTTGAGAAGTCTAGTTTGAGACCATGGGTTGTAATTTATAGTGAATAGATATAATATTTGCTATAATACATAATATTTGTATTGTCTGTAATTTATGAAATAATATAGCAAATAATTTATCAAATAAATATATAATGTTATACCTAGAGTTTATAAAATGATTGGCATGCAGACCTAAGACTATAATTTTATGTTTTATTATGGAATTGTGATACATAATAGTTTATAGAATACTATGCCTTTAAAGCAAACCAAAACATGTTGAAAGGAGAACACAAAATTCTTGAGTGGGACATCCAAAATCAGTAAGTGATTTAAAAAGAAAATCATTGTTTTTAACTTGCTTTGTAGAAAATGCAGATAAGAATACTCTGTTGTCCTTTTTTAAATGAAAATAAATATTTGTGATGTTTTTATGTGCTGTGATGACAGGAGCTTTACAAAATCCTGTCGGGAGATTGTTAATTGTGCCTTCAGAGCAGGGTTTGAATGGTATTCAATAGATTAAACACATGTCAAACCACAAGGAGAAAAGAAAGTGGTCATTTAGACAGCAGTACTCAATGAGATAGGAATCCTTTGATGATCTGGCTACACAAAACAGGTAGAAAAAAACTGTTTATTAAGTTGCAGAGTAATGCTAATTTTGGTATTTCTTAACTACCCAAGGTGATTTGAGTCTGCATTTCCTTCAAGAGTTCTTACTTCAAACTATGGAGAGAAAATCTCCCTCATCTGGGCAGCTGTCAGTCCTTAGAATCAATTACAAATTTGAGTACCTAGACCCATATGAAGGAAATTCATATACATAAAGTAGAACATAAGAATCAGAAGTGATGGGGTGGTCTGTAGCCACCACATCAAAAGGCCTTAGGGTGGGATAGTGGGCACATTGTTGATGGATGTGGATTCACATTCAAGGAGTTGGGCAATAAAATTATCTGACAATCCATTAGCCTCGTTTCTAACGTAACAGCCCCTAGAAAAATAAGTAGCAGCACTCAAGTCTCCTATGGGCTTTGGTCTTCGCTCTCAGTGGAAAAGAGAGCGTAGTTGAAAAGAACAGTGTTATTGCAATGTTAGCAAAAATACCATATTTAATGGTAAAAACAGAAAAGGAATCTGACTTACAGGAAGTGCTATGAATGTTAGCAATAATTGATTCAAAGACAGATTTGTGATTCTTTCCGCATGAAGATTTTGGTATCTGATGGTTTCATTAGAAAGATCAATTTTGATGTCTCTATACAATCAAAAAATTAAAAAAAATTAGAAAAACATTATACACATGGTTAGGAATCTGAAATTATTGATGTTTTTTGAAACAGGTTACCTGAGTGCCACTGCATGCTAATGAACTCATTAAAATTATGATATGATGATTTTTCTTCTCACTGAATACAGGAATTTGCCAACCTAAAGCAAGATGAAAATGAATAAAAAAGAGGCACGGGCATCAAAATAGGATTAGTCTTCATAGTAGTTTCTTGTTTGTAAGCAAATGCTAGCCACTTGAATTGTATTGAAATATTTAGGTATTTTGCTATCTCACATTTGAACTTTCAGACTTCTTTCTATTCACATTTGTTCACATGAACTGAGTCAGCTTTTAAAAAATACATCAGTGATTTAATGGAATGAGTTATGTGTTATTTTCAGAAAGTAAATGATAATGACATAGACTGTCTGTAGTCAGCCTGGGTCGAGTAGGAGGAGCTTACATGATGGACTTGCACACGGTTAGAACAATGAAATAATTGGTGGAGGCTTCATGGTACATTTGAAAGCAAGATCTAAATTTGCTTGTGTTGAATTCCTTGCAGGCTGTTTCCAGCTATGTAATGTTTTTCGGACCCATGAGATGGAAATTGAGCAGTGCTTGCTGGAGTCCCTCCCCCTCGGCCAGCGGCAGCGGCTGGTCAAGCGCATGCGCTGTGACCAAATAAAGGCGTACTACGAACGAGAAAAAGCTTTCCAGAAACGGGAGGGCTACGGGAAGAAGCTGAAACATGGAAAGAATCAACGAGTTTGTTTTAATCTTGCTGATATGATGCAGGATGCAATCATACGTCATGATGATAAAGAAGGTACGTATTAATGTTGTACGATATTTTCCTTTGTACGGTAAAAGTTTCAGAGGAACAGCTTTTTTGTTCTGCTCATCTATCTTTAAGTAAAATGCAAAATACTGATCAGAAAGTGGTTGTCTCAGTAAAATATGCAGACATGTATTGCATACAACACGTTGAAACTTCTTACTGAAATGAATGAGGTGTGGAGAGTAAACCTTCAGAAACCTAATGAATTTATTTTGAGATTAATCTAAACTAATATATTTCAAAACAAGTAAGGACTATGAATCAATGATTATGCCTAGCCTCTTACATACCTATATGAGCCATAGAATTTAACGCAAGTTGCTTTGAATATTGGGTTCTCGTTTTTCAGCCAAAATTTGGAGTAAGGGATGCTGCTGTTAGTGACATTGGCGTGTATAGAGCAAGATGGTGTTGACCCATAGTCACATCCAATAGAAGGTCATCTTTCTGCTTGTGAAATTATGTTTATGTCCTTTCGAAATATGTAACCACACTTTAGGGTTCTGTTTTTAGTTCCCTGGCATTGTGTGAATCCCTGGTGCAGCTGATAATAACCTGAGGAATTTGTAATTTACTCCTCAGAAGTGAACCAAATCTTGGAGTAAGAATCTCCCAACTTTTAGAAGTCCCCAGAAATCCCCATACTGTTTGTGTGGTAGGGAGGGGGTATAAGAAAAGAACTGATATAATGTTGTTGGCAACTCCTTTGCAAACAGAGTTTATGTCAGTTCTTTGTAATCACATTAGTGTAAAAATAGGAGATTGAGACAGACACACATTATGCAAAGAATTTGACAAGTTTCTCCTAATTTTTATCAGTTTGATTATGTATGCCTTTTTTACGCACTCCTGAATCTTCATTTTATTTGCTCTATCATTGCCTATCACTCAGGTATAATCCTACACATTTAGGTCTTTAGAAGAAATTAATCAAAAAACTCTTCTTTTAAAGTAAGTGCACAAGGCATCATTTATAACTAAATAATAAATAAAATCCGCAATCTTTCATTCCACTCTCCTGCTTCTTCCTGGCAGGAATTATAAACACAGATCTTACGCCATGTTCCCCTAGCTCCAACTTTCTTTAAAAACCAAGTAGAATACTACGTATAACTCTTAACATTGTGTAAAATTCAGATACTTGAGGCTATTTTTGACATTTACACTGAAGAAATGTAGGTTGCTTATTGCAGTGGTGGTAGGGCATCAACAGTGTTTTGTGTTGCCTATACTTGGCCTTGAGCTGCACCTGAATCAGAATATAAAGTTCAGCAAGTGCTGAGGCTGAATAACATAAGCAGAAAGGGAAGATATCTCAGGCAGAGGAAAGTAAAATGGAGGAAAACCAGGAATGCTGTCCTGCACTTGAAACAGATAAAACAGGTCCCCAGAAGCAAAGAGATCAAAGCAAGGAGCTGACATATAACATAGTCCTGAATTTGTTGCCTGTGTTTCTTTCCCAGGACTATGAAAATGTGTGATTGTTATCTTTAGGCAGCTTGGGGTCCTGCAAGTGCCTGTCTTTTGTGGTTTTAGCCAAATGTTCCCAGAGCCTGTTTGCTTTGGGGTAAAATATGCTATATTAAGAATTGTTATCATCAAAAAAACCCCAAACCAAAACAACAACAGCAACAACAACAAAGTTTAAACTCACGGACATGAAAGCTGCTTTCCTACTATTGTTGCTGAGTGGAACATACAACCACGACTCTTCAGTGAATATACCTACATTAGAATTTCTGTTCAAATTAGACATACTCTTTTGTAATAAGTATCATATCCATTTACTGTGTTTGGTCATGTTTTATGGAGCATGTAATGTAGATTCCTTTCAGGAAAAACTGTACTGGAAGATGTGGTCTGCAAGTACAGCTAGTGCCCCAAAACAGTAATGAGCTTTTAGTCCATAAGGCTCAGCTAGACAGAGCCTGGAGTAATCCCACAGAAGTAGTGGGGTATAGCTGGGGAAGCTGGGATTTTGCTGCAACCTCTTTCTCTTCTCTATTTAATCATATCTTAAAATGTGCTCAGCAATCAACAGCATTGGATAGGTGTAAAAGACAGCTAAGAAAGGTGTTTAGCAGTTCTATGAATGAAATGCAAAAATAATGTAGTATAGAAAGTGGAAAGGGGACGCAACAAGAGGACAGAAGTAGCTGTCCAAGTGAAGTCCAGGGGCTCAGTTTTTCTGAAGTATCATAAATTATACAGAGTGGACAGCACATTTTGAAGTGGTGAGTTGTAGTTCTGGTTTGGTATGTGAGATAAATTGGATACCATTAATATATATAAAAAGGTGAATTTATAATGTGGCTGGTGCAGAGACATTTCACAATTGAGTCTGGTCAGAATTTCACTCTTACAAATTCATTGTCTTTATTATTCATGAAAAATCTCCTCCAAAATTACTATAACAGCTGCTACTGGACACAAAATACATTGATGTTACTGCATGCTAACAGGAGTGACCATTGCTCTAAAATGAATTTTAGAACTGGCTTTGAGAAATTTTTACTAGTGATCTGCTTGGTATCAAATTTATAAGTGAAATATATGCCCATTTCATTTCTCAGTTAGTTAAAAATTAATGAAATTGTGTATCTTTGCTCTTTTTTATTAACTATATTTTTTATTATTATTATTCATAACTGTTCTTTAGTATTTTATCTGACCCAGGGAGATTGAAGGGGAATCCTCCTTCTCTGTCTCTTTGCAGCATACTGTAGTTTCTACGTTTTAAAGCAATATGTTTTTACTGCTGTTGATGGGCCACATGTGCCCACACTACTAGCAGTGAGCTTTTTGGGACATTCTGCAACTATTATTCTCAGTGTTGACATGTATAGAAGCAGAAGCTGATGAGTAAGTGAGTGCTCTGGTTTTTGACACCGATTTTGTACATCTTTACTGCTTGCAAGGGAATATCTCTTGTTAATTTTTCTTTAAATACTATATATTTTTCTTCTGTGGGATATTAAATCTCTACTAAAAATGGACAGCAGGAAATTTGTCTTGCTGGCATCAGTCATATAAATGTGCTGCAAAATGGGAGATGTAGCCAAGTAGGTTTCTGCAACCCATTCCTTCGCACTGCAAACTAGGCATGCTTGCACCTACATGTGGCATTACCATGTGGGTTCAGACCTTTTCTAGTACACACAAAAATAATATATCAGTATTTGGTGAGCCTGCACATCAGCTGAGACTCATCTACAGGCAATTAGGAAATGAACTGAGCACTCAGGAAATAAACTGAGTGAGTCTCGATCTGATTTTCTGCTTCAAATACAAGGTAGTCAAATGGATCCTTAGTATTTGGGCCTTTTGAGAATAAGGGGCATGCATCCTTCCCGAGGCAAAGGTGCAGTTATTGGCACTGACAGCACTGAGAAACAGTGGCTGCTTTGAAAGATGTGATTTTTGGGATCTGATAGATGCTACAATGGAAACAGTAGCTAAAAGTGGACGTGACAGTCCTGTACCTGCAATCTAACATGGGGAAACTAAAGGACTGGCTTTAGTTTCTATCATCTTTTGGTATATTCTGTAACCCACCTTCCCAATCAACCTGCAGAATCACTCAAGCTGTAGAACTGTCAGACAATCTTTGTGTGCAGTAAGTATCTATTGTTGTAAAACCTGTCAGTGGTAGTGCAGTCATGATGTGTACCCTAAAGTCTGCAGGGCTGGCAGGTGGTGCTAGGTCAGGGTACAAAGTGCAGAGAGCCATCAAATTCAGTCTGGAGACAAAAGAGGTACTCCTATGAAAATCAGCATGACAAAAGGGAAATGCAGATTCCCTAAACCTATTGAAAGCCCATTTCATCCTTCTGATGAGCAATATGCTGATTCTGTGACAGCATTGTGATTCTAAATAGCAGCGATACCAGGGTGAGGGAGCGTTAGCATGATGCTGAGTCTCTAGTAATGATTCTTTGTCCTTTTGTAGTGACTCCCTGTTTTAGTCAGTCCTCCTCAATTCTCCCAGAGCTTCTTCCTAACCCTGCAGAGTTGCCGGTGTGACTTTGCTTTTAGAGATAGAATGCTGGGATGTGGTGCCTGGGGACAGCCTTACTCTCTCTTCTCTCACCAGGGTATGTCAGAAAAAGGTGATACCAATATCCTGCTTTCCCTGCAGTGTTCGAGCAGGTCTCCCGGGACTGGGTCCTAGCCCCAGTTGATTGACTGCTCGGCAGCTTCTTAGTGCGGGAAAGAAAACAGAAATCCTATCTCACTTCCCTTCCTCTGATGCCAGGATCTGTAACTGTTTGAAAGATGTAATATTATTGTGAGAATGGTACGATCATGATATTTGCAAGGGTTGGAATAATCAATATAATGGAAGGGTTTAGTATCACTACTTATTTTAATGAGCACTATATAATGTGCAACGTTGTGATAAATTTCAGTTACTTTAATTAAAGGGTTCTGTAAGTGAGCATAAAAGGGGGCACAGGTGGGACTGGTGCTGAACTGTAATTTACATCTGAACAAATTTGGGCTTTAAAGAGGGCTCAGGGGAGGGGAAACAAAATCTGACCAGAAGACGACTGTATCTTTAATTTAAGGTGGCAGATGAGTTGACCATTAGCTTTTGTTAGGAGAAAATGTCAGAGATGTTATAATAATCCTTTCTGTTCATGGAAAAAAGAAATAATCTGAAACAGAAAATTGAGGATGAAACTGAGCAGAAATAAACCAATTTTTTATTATTTCCTTTCATTGTTTTCAAATCTTCCAACCAACTTCTTATTTTTGCATTCTATTGCATTTGGCTTGGTTATGCATTACTGTCCTTTTTCCTGTAGAAACAGCTTGGTTGGTTACATACAAGATGTTCTGTAAAACAGTGGATTGCACTGACTTTGTCAGGCAAACATCTCAGGGCAAACTTACTGATCCTCAACAGTCAGTTTTAACATTGCCAGCAGTCCTTTTGAAAAGCTGGAAGAAGCAGGATGTGGGCAGTAGTGGCAGGTTGGTGAGAGCAAGACTCCATTATGCAAAACCTGCTGTCAGGCAACAGTGTGAAACCCAGACTCTTCTTGGCAAACACCTTTATAACTAAGAAGAATGGGAACATATTCAGATAGCCTGTCTGCTGTTGGGTTTCTAACTTTCAGACTCCTTTTTAGATGTTTGATGATACCTTCTCTTGTCAAACTGATTGCAGGCAGCTTTTCTGATTTTTACATATTGCATGGTCAAGGGATGAATGGTGAGAAAGCAAGGCTCTGACTATGGCAATGCCTGGTTTTTAAAATTCACCAAACCCTTGGATGAGGATTGCATTTTTGTGTGCCAGAAGTTCAGAAGCCTCTTTGGTACTAGAAGAGAGTAGAAGATAAAAGAATATGTTTACTAAAGACAGAGAATTTTAGTAATAGAAGAGTGTTACAGAAACACGAACTAATAAAACACATTATTATGCTTAATGTTTAGGGAAGAGGTGAAAAATAGGTGTAACATCAAATCTCTCAAGTTTGGTCCTTATCATTAAGGCAGAGTTTCCTTAAATTAGGCAAAAATAACTGCATCTTGAGTTTAAAAAAAGGGTGACTCTGGAAAAGAGAAGGATCTCTGTGTGAAAGTGCAGATTAATCTTCTGTGCCATCATCGATTACCATAATCCACTTTTGTTTGCTTCCACCTTTAAAAATCTTCCTGCCTTGTTTCATATGATTAATATTTAATATCACCTTCTTTCATTCCATTCTCCTCCCAAAGGTACTTTAATTAGCATTTCTTTTGTATACTGGATGCTGCAGCTACAGCCTTCTGAAGAGGCAGGGCTAAAATCATAATGGATGATAATAAATAATAATAAATGAGGAAAATTAAATGAACGGAATATTTTATATATATGTATAGATATGCACACACACTTTTTATACATGTATTATACCAAAGGCATAAAGGCCAGAAATATAAATACAGTTGGCGAATCAGAATTTTGTTGTGTAATCTGAATAACTTTCCCCGGTTTTCCATGCACTCTTGCTTTTACACTGTCTTTTGGGAAACCTCACTTTTGCCAGTTATTCCAGCTCTGAGAAGGATAAGGTGACAAATAGTTATAGTGTGTTTAGCATGCACAGGTAACCTTCATGAAAAAAGAAAGCCCCCAAATTTAAAAAAAAAAAAAAAAAAAAGTTTGGGTCAAAACCTGAATTAATAGGAAATGAAACAAATAACACCAATTAATAAGGCTTTGCAGAGTGATGTCATGAAGAGGGAGCCCCCACAACCCCCCCCCAAAAAAAAAAAACCACCACAATTTAATTTAATATCAATTTGAGCAATTTAAAACTCGGAATGGTCAAGAACATTCAGAACAGAACTAAAATGTATTGCATACTCTCTATTACCTTATTTTAGCATTCCCATTCCTTTAAAAATTTTAAATCAAGGATTTCTTAGATTTTATAATGCTTTGTTTCAGGATTGTTCTAGCATTATTTAATATATTTTAATTTCAGATTACTGTTTACTCTCACTCTAAACTTCATTAAAGCCTATTTTTTATCTTTCTGGGGAAGCAAATGGATCTCATTATGCATGTAACAACAGGGAGACTTCCCCACACAGAGCTATTTTGGATTTTACAGTGTTGCCCTTGAATCAGAGGAGAAAACTGTACATTAGACAGTAATCTAAAAGGGACTATTTGCAAATGTTGATTTGCTGGGAACTATTGTAGAAGAAATCACAACACACATGTGTGATAATTTATACAATTTAATATTTATTGTCCAATCCTTAGGAGACATGAGCACTAGACACTGAATAGTGAAGAGCCTAATCAGAGCATATGAAATTAATGAAGTATACAAAAATTTTGTGAATTGGGGCTTTTGGAAAGAAGGAAAAGTATATACTATAAATGAATGCTTTCACAAGACAAATTCATGCATTCTGGACAGGGAATCTGTAACTCTGGATGACACTAATGCAGCTGACTGTCCAACATGCTGCTGGTGATTTATTCTGTCCTCTGTATAGGAAAATGAAGCATCAACCAACCATCTCAATCCACCCCTTGGTGCCGAAGCTTTTCCAAAGGCCCAGCCCAGAAGGTAGAGACATTTCAAACCAGGGCAGGTCTTCAATCCTATGGATTCAGCATGGTTGTTAACTTTCTTTGGCTCCATGTGTGCTGAATTCAGCAGCACAGGGCATCTTTTTGTTATGACACAGAAAAACATAATGCCTTTAGTTATTGGGTAACAGATGTTTAGTAATTAAAGCAGCCCATTTCAAAAGCAATCATAAAATCACAGGGAGATGAAATTTGAATACATCTGAATTCCTATAGGATTCCATATGTGTTTTTTGCCCATGTGTTTATGTTTTTAGTAATTTGGTAAAGCTGAGAACTGAATATTAAGTGATTTGTTGTTGATAAAAAAATGTATGATTGCTAATATACAACACTTATTTAGTTGGAAAAAGTAAGACTCTCCAAAAAAGGTATGACACGTCAAAAAGAGAAGAATAGGCTTGAGGGTGAAGATTTAATCTATTGTTTTGTTTTCCATGTGGATTGTATAACCACAGGAGTGCTTCTGCTCCGTGACGGCTCTTCTCTTAGCCGTGAAATTTTCCCGGCTTGTTTCAGCTGCAGTTTTTGTCTCTGCACATGCCCAGAACTACCTGGGTTTGAACAGCTGTCTTCTGCCTCTACCAAGGGGGGAAATAAAGGAAAAGCATCCCTCTATTTTGGGTTCCTCTCAGCAGGAAGATTCACACCAAGTGTAATTTATCTGTCTTTTGATCAAATGGAGTTATGTCCTCCTTCTCTCCATAAAAACCGAGCTTGGAGCTGTGAGCTACCCGTTTTTGCTTGCCCACATGTTCTGCCTGTGGGTTGCTTTGAGAGCCATTTTTTGTCTGTGCATTTCTCTGTCCCACTGACTTTTCTGTCCCCTTCTGTCCACACACCTCAAGTATCTCGAGTAGTGTCCAACCTGGCATGGCTTTCTCCTGGGGAAAGACCTGAGAGGCAAATTGGATCTAGCTGGTTCTTGCTTACATTACAGTAAACTGTAGAAAGTTGAATGAATAGTAAACTGCTGTAAAAAAATCTCAGTGCTATCATTATGGGTGCTACTAACTATGTTTTGAAAACAGCAGTATATTCTGGGCTATTTTTAGTCCTGTTTCACATGCTTAAGCTCTGGATAAATTAAAACTGAGATATGTCTTTGAACTTTGTGGTTCCCTTTTGGTGGTTTTGGGTGTCTGTAAGCTCTGTCTGTCTGTAAGACCCTGAAGGATCTGTTGAAACGCATGCCTTTTTCTTACTGATCTAGGGAGTTTCCAGAAACTCGGCTTTTGGATTTTATTTTGAATCACAGTGCCTGAAATGTAGGCACTGAGTTGCTTGTTTTCTGTTCAGGTAAGACTGTTCTTGAACTTTAACCCTACCTATCCAAACAAAACCACATTTGATTAACTAGAAATCATAAATGTTGCTTCAATCGCAAGTGTAAAACATAATATTTATGAGAGAACCTTTTTAAAACCACACATTTTTCCCTAATTTTTTTAAATTTACTTCTGAACACATTTTCAAAATTCTCATTTATTTTGGTGGACTATGATATGAAGATTTTCTGCAGTTGGAAAAGTCAGTATGTATATTATTCATGACTTCTAATCAGACCTATTCAAGAGGCTTTTGCAAAATAAAATGTCTAGAAAAATTATTTAGAAGACCATTAACCTTAAACAAGAATCCAGCATTTTAACAGTGTAATCTGAATAGATAGACACGTATCTGTTCCTTTTTTATTTCATTTTAAACCTATTAAGCTTATTTGTAGTTCCATGCTCATGGGGTTTTTTTCCCATAAGGCCTTCCTTGACATTTAATAATAGAAAGTTTTTCATTTGTGTTGTGGTTTAGCCCAACACGTGGCCAGCAGCCAAGCTCCATGCAGCCTCTCACTCACTTCCCCACCAGCAGGATCGAGGAGAGAATCCGAAGAGTAGAAGAAAAGTTGTGGGCTGGACAAAGACAGTTTAATAGGGATAGCAAAGACCACATGCACAAGCTGGGAAAAACAAGGAATGAATTCACTGCTTCCCATGCACAGGCAGGTGTTCAGCCATCTCCAGGAGAGCAGGACCTCATCACATGTAATGATGACTTGTGAAGACAAGTCCCAACACTCATGACTGAGGATGATGTCACATGGTTTGGGACATCCCTTTGATCAGCTGAGTTCACCTGTCCTGGCTGTGTCTCCTTCCAGCCTTCCATGCACAACCAACTTCCTCCCTGGCAAGGTTGTATGAAAAGCAGAAAAGGCCTTGGCTCTGTGCAAGCCCAGCTCAGCAATAAGAAAAACATCTTTATGTTATTGACCCTGTGTTCAGCACAAATCCAAAACATGGCCCCCTACCAGCCACTGTGAAGAAAATTATCTCTGCCCCAGCTGAAACCAGCACAGCATGCTCCTACATTCAAGTATGAAGTATGAAGACACACAAGGGCTAATCACTCACAAATTCGCTGTCGTGCCAATAAAGGTTCGTTAAGCCATTAGCAACCTACAAATTGGCACCTGGCAGTTCTTCCTATTCGTCTGAAAGGAGATCCACAGTGGGATGCAGGACTCTAAATTGGCAGCAATCAGAAGCCTATTCTCTCTGTGAAAGATGGTATCCATGGACTAGCATGTACTGCTGACATTCTCTGGTTATTTTTATAAGTCACTGGTTAAAAAAAAATATTGCTGTACTGGCAGAAGATCCTAGTCTATTCTTATGAAATAAAAAGAGAACAAGAAAAGAATATTTTCTATGCAATTTGCTTTTGATTTAATCTCCATGGTAATTATTGTGCTTCATATTGATATCCAATAATATTTCAGTACAAAGGGGAATCTTTTCTGTATCTATCTTTCAATATCACTTACTTGAAAATGCTTTCATTTCAATCACAAATTATACTATGATAGAATTAAGATGGGGAACTACAGAAATCAGTGGAGAAAAACCTTTTATGTTATTTTTTTTTCTTTTTACGAGCAAATGTTTATAGCAATAATACAGTTCTTTACAAAAATGAACTTAAGTCTTTAAAAATGTTTTCAAATTTTTGATTCAACTTTAGTAGCATTTTTTTTACCACGGCATATTCAAATTGCTACACTGGAGCATAAAATAAAATAAAATTGAATACTCAAGCATAAAACTGGGAAGAGACCTTATTCTGATATCTTGCAACATGGAGACTTTATTTTATGACTATCCAATTAGTTGCCAGTTTGAGAAGAACATTCCTTCAAAATTTCTAAATGGTAGAGTTTGTTTGGAGGTTTTGTGGAGTAGGATAACTAAGTGGAGTAGCTTTCCCTAGAACCATTGAAGGCATAACTAAATGAATATAACCAGAGGCACTAAATGCGGCAAATTATTTTTTTTAATTGCTAAAATTTTTTAGGGCTTTTTTGTTATTCTGCTCTTTGTTAACAAGAGCATGTGCCACATTGTGCACCTCTGATTGGGAAACCCTGGTTGTGAGCATAGACTGGGGGATGAGAGGCTGGAGAGCAGTGCCACAGAAAGGGACCTGGGGGTCCTGGTCGATGGCAAGTTGAACATGAGCCAGCAGAGCCCTGGCAGCAGGAGGGCCAGCTCTGTCCTGGGGAGCACCAGGGACAGCATGGCCAGCTGGGCAAGGGAGGGGATCGTCCTGCTCTGCTCTGCACTGGGGCAGCCTCACCTCCACTGCTCGGGGCAGTTTAGGGTCCCACAATAAAAGAAAGACATTGAACATAGAGAGTGTCCAAAGGAGGCCACAAAGATGGTGAAGGGCCTTGAGGGGAAGCTGTATGGGCTGCGGTCATTTGGTCTGTTCAGCCTGGAGAAGTGAAGGCTGAGGTTATATCATTGCAGTTACAGCTTCCTCGTGAGGGGAAGAGGAATGGCAAACACTGATCTCTTCTCTCTGGTGATCAGGCCAGTTCCTCGGGTCCTCTCACTGAAGCTGTGTCAGGGGAGGTTTAGATTGGATATCAGGAAAAGATTTTTTGCCCAGAGAGTGTTTGGACACTGGAACAGACTCCCTAGGGCAGTGGTTACAACACCAGCCTGTCAAATTTCAAGAAGCATTTGACCAATGCTCTCAGGCACATGGTGTGACTCTTGAGGTGTCCTGTGTAGGGCGTGGAGTTGGACTCAATGGTCCTTATCGGTCTTTTCCAACTCAGCGTATTTTATAATTCTTTCATTCTGTCTGAATTGTAGTACCTTTCCCAGTAAAAACACAAATATATTTGAGAACGAAGTAGATTTATTTGGATAGTGCCAAGTGGTTTTTCTTCCTCAGTACAAATTCAAAACACAAAATGCATATACTCTTTCTTATTTCAGTCATCTTTCTGTTCTCTGAGGCATGAGTTGGAGGATTCTTTCATCTCAGTGCACTGAGGTATCATCTTCATTCAGTCTGCAAGGCTTTTTAGCTGTTAAAACCTTTTGCACTTCAAATTGACAGTGAACAAACTATAGCTGTGATAGAAATTAGTAGAAAGCTTATATGGCATAATGTATAGAAAACTGATTCTTCTTGATTATCGTTAATTGCAGCCTTTGCAGTGGAGGAATTGAAGGTTTCAAGAATACAGTCAATAAATCTAAGGGAATGTCAAATTTAGGTTGTGTTTCTGTGTGAATTGCATCCAAGAATCGAGGTGTAAATGTGAGTAGTTAAGATGAATTTCACAATATTCCTAAATGTCCTCCTTTGAACAAACATATGGAAAAGGTTTAAGGTTTTAAGCATATGCAAAAAGTTCAAGGAAGAATTCAGTCAGCCTGGAACCACATACTGCTTTCTTACTGTGTTTCTTTCTGATGACTCTCTGTTGCAATGCAGTGTAAATGTGACCTTGAATCAGCAGTGATTTTACAGGACAATGAGATGGTTAGAGTAGGTAATTTCTCACACCATGCACTTTTTACAGTTTTGATTACATTTGGGCTCAAAAGACAAATATGACAGCTGTAGCAGAAAATCCTTGAGTTAGGATGCTCCAGATTTTAGCAGTCACAACTACTGCTGACATAAAATGGTAGTTTTTTTCCAAAATTCCACATTTATCCATTGACAGTATCGAAAATATGCCTGGAAATGTTCTTGAAGCTGGAAGTATCTGTGTGAAATTTGAACTGCTGCTTTGTTTCTTAGTCTACTAAAAGGACATCCTATAAGAGGGTACCAACTATCCTTTTAGTAATGGCTGTCTGAACTTCACTGGCTTCTCAGTTCCTGTACAGGGTGACCATTAGATCTCTTTTGCTTTCAAGCCTCTCCCTAAAAATCCTATGGATCACATATTTAGAATTGTACAAGTTGAACAGAGAAGGACAGACGTAAAGTCCAAGTATATGTAGTTCTACTGATACTTTTGGATTAGTTCTTATCTCTTTTTCTTAACTTAGGCACTTCTAATGTGGGGTTCTCTCTGGCTTCTCCCTGATTTACCAGATTTATGTACCACTACCTGTCCGATGTATTGTTTGAGCAAATGAGAGCATGTGGCATTGAGTATCACTGGGGCAGTTTGAGGCTCTGTGGTTGTAGCTCATCACTGCATCCCAAACCTACCATGTGGCTCTATATGAACATGGACTCATTGGTATGACTCAGAATGCAGGGCTCCTCTTCTGTCAGGTGATGTTGGTCGCTCCTTCCCCTTGCTGACATCAAGATTGAATTCACAGAGTTAAAGGATCAGTCTAGCTAGAAGGTCCAATAGTGCAATATCATGCTGACTTTGTAGAAGAATGAGACAACTCAGATATTGAACTAAGGCAGCTCTTGTTATTGTAGTGCAAGAGCAGACTAAGCAAAGCAGAGAAATTTCTGTGGAGAGCAACTTATAATTCTGCTTCAAAGCTGAATTAAACCATCAGCTTTTCTATCAGACTTTTGCTTTCCATAAACTATAAAAAAGAGCTGATTATACCAGGTACTGTGTGAGTGTAATTTTCTCCTCTCTATGCTAGCCTATAACTCCAGTTCACACTGTGGTAATCCATACCTGTAGAAATGAAGTAAAACATAAATAAAGCAAAATTTGCTTTGTGTTGGTTGCTCCAGCTTTGGCGTAATAATTTTGCTGTTCTAGTGGCTGACTGGTATGAGAGAAGAGGAGGCATAGGGTCTGTCATACATCATATCCTATGTTCCCCAGATCCTCAAATGCTTCTCTGGTAACCCCATGTAGGTTCACCTTATGTAAGATTGGTGTGTAGATTTAGCTCTCTGTAAGCTTGGTGATATTGAATTCAGAATGGTTTGTGCTTCAATTTTGTCTCTTTGGTTGCACAATTCTTTCAGATGAACTGTTATAAATCTCTCATTTCAGTCCCCTGTGTTCTTGTATGGCTTTTGCATTTCATACTGAACTTTGAAATCAGGTGAAGTTGACATTGCTGCAATCTTCAGCTGCCCAAGTCTCACAGCCTTATCTCAAAGCAGATACATGGAGTTGTTTTCCTTTGCTTATTCTGAGGTGGTTTGAGGAAGTGTCAGTCACAGTTTTTAAGTTTGATAGCTCTTTCCTTCTGTGGCTTTATACACATGATCTGTTCTTGGGGTGATAATGTGTTCATTGCTTATTTTTCAGCTGTGTTTTGTTGTTGGCGTATTGGTAGTTGTGGTTGTTGCTGTTACTGGTGTGGGAAAATGAACGTGTTAGCCAGAATTCACTGGAGCTGGAAGCCTCCAGAAACAGCTGCAGGATGTGAGTGAGTGGAAGCAGGATGATTTCCAGGAGGCTGTGCTTGTGCAGTCAGAGCAGCCTTGACTGGAAGAGATTGTCTTCTGTCTGGACTTGTCTGTAGGCAATTTGCTCTCCTTGCTGGACCTCCAGGCCACCCATCAGTTATCAGGGAGACTAATAAAGATTCCAGAATGTATTAAAACATATTTAGTTCAAATAGGACCCCTATTAGTGTTATTAGAACACTTAACAGTTGTCTTTTGGTTGCACCTTTGTTGTAATCACTACTGACAGAAGACTCCTAGTCTGCACAAAGAATACACAGCAGGCAAGTGTGAAAGTTAGCCCCCTTGTCAGAAATGAACAAGGACTAAAAAAGTTGTTTTGTTAAATTTTGTAATGTGACAAGTTTGCCCTTTGCCAAGTGTGAAAGAATTCCTTGCAGATTGGGAGTTTGGGAGACAACATGTTAGAGAAGTTCTAGCTATAACTGTCAGACCCTTCATATCATGGAAAGAGGTGAAAAATTAGAAAAGACTGAAGAAGACTTGGACATCAGTGGATATAACCTGCTTGAAACACCTTTAGAGAAAATATAATTAATTTCAAGAATGCAGAAATTCAATCAAATCAAATTCTGGAAAACAGGTAATGAGAAATACAAACATCTTTGAGCTAGTTGCACAGACATAGTTATTTTCTTCGAAGACTTGTGGCACAAGCCTTTCATGTAACCAATATGTGAAAATGTTCATATCTGTTTTATGCAGTGCACAGGTTAATAGAAGGACTTGGTAACTATCATGTTGCAACCAATGCAGTAAGTGCTGAATAGAATTGTAAGGTAATACTGGATGAGTTTACCCAAACTGAAGCATTTGTGCAGCATGCATGCTTTTTATATTCATGTTTATATGGGAGACTCATGACAGGACCCCATATGCTGTTTTCCTGCAGTGATCATGAGTGAACAGGACAGATAATCTCTCTAGACCCCTTGTATCTGTTTCTCAGTCACAAAATTTTAGCAGAGAAGGAGGGGCTTCACACTGCCCCTCCAGAAGCTCAATTTTCTGGATGTGGTGATTCCATCTCTGAGTTGACAAAGAATGCAAATCCTATTCCATCACCTCCAACAGGAGGTGTTATTCTGTCTATGTATGCAAGGAGTCATAAGTCTTTGCAAACCTCATGAATTGTGTTAGAAAAAGAAATTGAGAGGTGAGGGTGTGCATTATGAAGTGGAAAAGAACCATTAAGAAGTTTAATATGATATTCTTGGTTGGTTTTGGCAAACCATAAAAGACTGAAAGCTGATATTGTTGAAAAATGTGTGACACGAACACACCAAAATCCAATTGCTCTCTGTCTGTCCTAAAACTCTGTAAAAGCTAGGAGTGGAATGATTTCATTATTTGTGTGGGGTTTCTCCATTGCTCTTCACATCTCTTGACCACCTCTGAAATGTCTGACAGAGGATGCTGGTATCAGTAGTTTCAAGTGTGTTGATAGTTCAGGGTTTACCATACAGCAGCATGTGTCTCAACCAGAAAGTGTTTCACAGCACACCAGTTTCAATATGCTGTAAAAGGATATATACAGATAAATAGGATTTTAGTCAGAAAAATGTAATTATGTGGACATTCAAAGTGCCAAGGTAGAACAGCAGAGACTTGACTCTGCTCCCATGAAACCTATGGAAGTGTGGAGGGGACTTGAAATCCTTCTGGAGATGATAGCTTGTTCAAAATGAATTAAATACAGGTAAATGAATTTACCTGTGTTACCTTACCTGCTGTAAGGGCACCATGAGGGCCAGCTGCTCCCAGCTGCTGTGTGGGCCACTGGGAGCATGGGGGCCACCCCAGGGCAGCTGGACAGGGCCTGGCAGCTGGGGCCTGTCCCACTGCCCCAGCTGGATGTTATGTCAGTGTTATATTTTCTAATTCAGAAAATGTAATTCATGATTTTATGATGCTGTTCCTACCACCATTTTTGCTGCAGGCTCTCTATATCAGATTTAGCATTTGTGTGACTGCAGAGTAAGTCAGTTCAGCAAACTGATCCAAAATAAAGTGCACCATGCCCTAGAATCAACAGCTAAATTCTGTCACCTCTCTGAACCAATTCACCTTCCTGGTGCCCAGCTGGTGATGCTGATGCAGAGAAAGAAGGGAAACATTCAGATGTCTTGGAAGCACTGACTTGATTTTAATAGTTCCCTAAGGATGACACTTAAAAAGTGTGTTTCTAACACAGTTTAAAACAAAGCTAAAATTGAGGCTGCCATTGGTTTTTCTTCTTTCTGTCTGGCTCTTCTTCTGCCCCATCCTTTTGTCCTCCTATCTTTACAGTCATTTTGGAATGAGGCAGGGAGATGAACCATCTGGAAAGTGCCTTTCATAAGGTTGGTCTTCAGCTGGTTTAACTCTCCATCCCAGCTCATGCTATCTTTGCCATTGCTATGCAAAGATGAGGGCAGGAGTGTGTGAATTAATGCATGAGCAAGAGGGAAGCAGCTCTGGTTTTTGTAACCTGTCACAGATCACACACTGTGAAAGGTTGTGCTTGAGCCACATATGTCAAGTGGTGAGATATTCCTGGAGCTACACATTTTCGTGATAGTTTTGGTCATTCGTATGCCACACACACTACTGTTTTGGATTAATGCATTTTGGTAATGCCCCTAGTTTGTTCTATACTGCCTGGTTGAAGTTTGCTTTCTTGTGCACTGCACACCCTGAGAATTCCGGGAAACACACGGGATCTCACAGCCAGTGGTCTACAGCTGCTAATTAGTGCCATTTAGCAGCTGCTGAGCAGGGTAGGAGTCTGTTATCCTTGAAGATCTCTAATACAAATCCTAATGAGTTGCTTACAAGGCTTATAAGCCAGCTGGCATAAACTTGCTCTGCATGTTGTGGGAGTTAGAGGGACTGACTTTTGCTTCATAAGGACTATAAGTCAGCAGTAATCTGATTTATGCCAATTAAGTAGTGTTGGCATAGGATTAACGTAAATGTTGGTGAAACAGAGGGGGTGTAGAGTCTGTTCAGATGAAAATTTATGTTGTATGCAAATTCTGTAACTGTTACAACTAAGGAAAAGCATGGGTATGACAATGGTTTTCAAATTAAGGTACTGACCACCGAATGAGTTATTTTGCTGATGTGTGTTTTAGTGTTTATGGTTCAATGACTACAGGACTAGAAATTTGCAAATTCTGAAATAAATTTAACTTATTTAGTAAAATTCTGTAAGATCTGAAGTTTTTACTCAATTCTACAAGCATTTGTATGTACAGTCAGGTGTTTCTGTAGCTGAAAAGTTGGCCTAAAAATTATACTGGTAATTTAAAGAGCTTTCAAACATACCTTTAAGGTGAAGCTAGTGAGTTATGAGCTTTTGTAATGCTTGACTGTAGCCTGATGATAAAGTTCTTATTGATTTTAGTCACCTTTATCAGGAACTCCAGGAAAATCCATACATAAGAGACAGATAAAATACGTGTAAAAAATGAAATACATAACATAAATGCTAAAATATTTCATTCTTTTTTTTCATAACCTTGAAATAAATAAATTTCATTGACCAGCTGAAATTGAAAGTTTGAAGAAAAGCTATATTTAAGTTTACTCTAGGATCAACTACTTTTCCCTAAGGTTAATTTTAGAGTTTTCAACTTCTGGTAAACGATACAAAGCTTTGTTTTATTGTAACTTTATCTCACTACCAGGTGTTCTGAATTCAGTCAGGTCTGTGCTACTAGTTTTTGTTGACATAGCTATTTCATCCTCAGAAGTAGTTAATGCTGGCAAACCCCTGGCTGTGTTTTTAGCTGTGATGATGGACCCAGTATTTTTAGTTAAGTGTGTGTTATTTTGTAAGGTGGTGTTGAATGATTTTAGCAGCACCTCTGTTATATACACAGGTTGTAGGTGCAGTGAGATAAAATCACAGCTTTTTTAGCAGTTAAGACCTTACCACAGCAGTTCTCTGCCTCTGTCCTGGCCAGAGCTCTAAATGGAGACAAAACCACGAGTCACTACGATTGCTTTTTGATCCTGGGTGTGCCCCTTGCAGCAATGTCTTTGGGCCATAGAACTGAATGGCTACTTCCAGTCTTCTCAAAATTACTGATTTACACCACTGTTTTGCCTTCCACATCACAACTTAACTCAGGCATGTCACTGCTCCCATTGTCACTTTTGTGTAAGGAGGTAGGTTGATTGGTCACAGCTTGGGCATTCTAAGAGGCACAAACTAGGATTTTTTAAGCCATTGGGTTTGTGGACTTAATATTTTCCAGTGGAGACATAGACTGCACTATACTTAATGTACACAGAAATGAAAGGGGGAATTTGCTTGAAGGAAAAGTTTTAAATGTAACAGTTCTTGAATAACTGTAGTCCCGAACTCATAAATTATTCTGGCTGTGTCTACAATGATAGAAATGTCTGTCCCATAAGAGAACTGTGACTCTCTTCATGGATCTCATTGGAGTTTGATTTAGTGAGCGTGTGGCTCAGAGACATAACCATTATTTTCTATGTGGTTTTCCAGTTCAAGATACCTCAGGTAACAGGAGGGCTGTGCCCTCCACCTCCAGCATGGTAGTGCATGGCAGGAAGCTCTCAGGGCTGTGAGTGCCTGGGCATGGACACACCGCAGCTGATGGCACAAGGCCTGGTAGGAAAGTGACATAAGACTAGGCACAAAGAAAAGGACTTGTCACCTGCTTACCTGGGCTGCTTGAAGTTTGCTCCCACACTGAGTGGTCAAGTCCCTCAGCTATTTCCAAGGCTCAGGTCTGACTGATTTCTCCACAAAGAGAGAATGGAAAAGGACTACCATGTATTTTGATCTTCCATCATTAAAGCTGGGAGAGATGCTGAGTGGGGCTGTAGGATTACCTGGGTCAGTCTGTGTCATTGGTGCCTTGTTTTGTTTCTTTTGAAGGTAGTATTGTGTCCAATGGAGCGCAGAAATCAGCCTGACATTTCACATCATGCTTTTAATTTCGGAAGAGAATCAATGACCCAGTTGCTTTGGGGTCATGGAATTATGGCTCCTGGCTACCTGAAAAAAAATATAAGCTATGGGAACTCTGACAGGGAGAATGGAAATGTCAGCCCTGTCCTTATCAGTGCTCTGTTCTAGCAGTGGGCACCTTAGCCTGGATATGCAAGGCTAATACTGTCAAATTCAACCAGTTGGGAAAGAGTAATTTCCCTCTCTTCATTTCTGAAGTCTGTGAATGGCACACTTAGCTGTCCAAATGTGCATGTTTTCTTTATGGTTTGCTGCCTTTAATCTTTGTGCAGCAAGGATGGGAATTTATTTCCAGGAGTTCTGAAAATGAGGAGATCTGAACAAGTCTGACAGATGTTGCCAATGAACTCTGGAAATACTTCATGTAAAAAGCAGTGGGATTACAAATCAGTTGTTTGCAAAGCTCATTAAGGGCATGGCTGCTCTGAATAAACACTGTCAACTGATGAACTTGCTCTGAAGGAAAGCCTGAGACATTGCACTAGTGATAGTGATAGCAAATGTCTTTATTAGGTAAACAAGATGCCTTAAATGAATGATTAAATTACCAACACTGGTACTTGGATTTTCAAATTTAATTTTAACTACTCATAGCAAAGGCATGAGGTAAATATTTTATCTAAGACTACATTAACCAAACATTTATGACCTCTTCATGATTTCATTTAGTGTTCCGATTAAGAAATTACCAGAGACTAGCATTCATCTGTTCTCACATGTAGCTGAATTGCGTAGCAGGTTTCTCATAAACACCTTTGGTACAAGCTGAAAAGTATGGAGTGACTGCTGAGGAATGAGAAAGGAGAAATAAAGAGGTATGGATGTGGAGAGAATTCTAAGTGATTAATCTGTACAGAGTTTAAGATGCCAGCTGTGGACCAAATATCTGACTGTGCAGAAACAAATGGGAAAAACATGACTCTTAACTAGGGGAAGTGGAAGGTGTAGAAGGATGCTATTACATATCTTTCAGTATCACTTCTGTTGTGATTCAATTTCATGGTCAGTTTATGCCCAAACTTCTCTCAGCTGTTGGTGGAAAGTGGTGGCTGCACCACTCTCCCTGTTCATTCCTGTTACTCAGTGCTACATTCCCTGATCCTTGGTCTAGTTGGGAAACTAGTCTTTGGTGTGTACCAAGTGACAAAAACATGCAGCCTGGGGTAGGAGGAGAATGTGATAGTCCATTCCAGAATCAGCAGCAGTTTAGCTACGCTTCTGCAGCAGTAAGTCATGTTTATGCACATCATGAAGAAGTAAAGCCTTCCAGCTGGAGTTATTCCTACTAAACTAAAGAGAACAAAATAGATGTTAACAGGAGTAAAGTTTACCCTTGCTGGCTGCTATTCCCCAGAGGAACAGTTAAAGGAGCATACACTGGTACTCTATATACAGCACAGTAGATGGCCAAATGTTGGATGCCTTTATTTTTGTCTGTTCTGTTACTACTAAAAATGAGTTTGCTGTGAATGCAACATTGCCCAGTGACTAAGTTTGTGTTGCCATCAGTAGCAGGTCCCTGGTGAGCTACTGATAGCCCTGGGCCCTCTGAATTCACCTAATTCACCTTTCAGGCTCTGCTGTGACTTCAGATCAGTACTCTGCAGCATACATGAGGTCACAGATAGCTCTGTATGCCAGCGTAGCTGGATTATAACCACAGTGCAGTGTAAGTGCTAGTTGCTGCCCTGTATATCAAAATCCTTAATGAATTATGCACCACAGTTACACAGAGCTAAACAAAACTGTGTTAGGTAATTGTCACCTTGTCATCAGCTAGTTGCTATAACAACTAAAACAAAGCTCAAAGCAAGCCAAGCCAAGCCCAGAAAAAGAAAAGCTTTACAGCCCTTGTTCCACAGGCAAAATTAGTACAGGACCTGTGCACAGCAGTAATGACTCTACTGCACTATAAGCATATTATAAGTCATAATCTAGTCAATAAAATCAATGGAAAGTAAAAAAGATATGCAGCTCTCTGGAATAATTTGGTTAAAATCGCAACATCAAAGATGCGTAAAAAGCTCTGTTGATTATTATCTTTCTTCTCTGATGAGATTTCAATGCATCCAACGCTTTCTAAAACACCTTTATTAGATATGAAATTAGGTATGAAATTCTGTTCTAAGTTGTCAATAATTTTGTGTGTCAAATCTAGAAGATATCAGAGACTGGATAGACCTGTTTATACACACACAGACTTCAGAGTTTGCTGAAAGTTTTGTACTCTGGGGTTGAGTTTTTTTCACATAAATGTCAACTTCGTGCTTTTAAGTCAGGTTTTAGTCTCATCTTTCCTGTAAATTTTTCTACATGAAAAATTGCAAGTAAAATAAGTTTTAAAAGAAAGTCTTGTGAAAGCTTCCTTAAAATTGCATTAAGAGATATTTAACATTTATTGAATAGAGTTTTGTATTACTTTCTGTCCTCATTATGGCATTAATTCCCAAATTACTAGCAGTAATTACTAGCTAGTATTTACTATCTAACTAGTTCTAGATAGTAGTTATATCAAAAGGAAAATATGAACATAACGTTAATATTTTCTACTGGCTAGTGAAGTCTTAAGTAAATGATCTAAATGAGTCGTCAAGTAGGAAGGGAGATTTGTTCCTGTGATCTTCTTTTCTTAATTTTCTTTATCGTGTTTTGCAGGGGGGGTAAATTTAAAGAAAGAATGTATATTTTTTCACTTGTTTTTAAATGCAGAGGCATGTAGAACATAATCCTGATTCAGGACACAGACTTTTGCCCAGTTGAAAGGAGAGTTTGCATATCTTGTCCTAGTATTCTGTGTGATGTGAATTTCCTGGAGCACTGATCAAGCTGTGTACAATAATGAGGAAAAAGACACCAGACCAAAAAAAAAGGAAAAAAGCTACTGATCTTTTATCCACATTCCCTAATGTTTTTGTATGTGACTCAGTAATTTGTTTATGGTCACAATTATTTAATATTCTACTTGAAGATTGGAGTTAACATGTTAATTCTTTATGCTGTAGTCTTGGTCTACATTTTTGCTGGTAGAAAAAAAAAATCAAGGCAAACCTATTAATTCTAATGGACTTCAAACTCAGGTCTAGCTGTTGTTCTTTTGGTTTCGACTGCAAGGAGTTGCAAAATGGATCTGGAAAGGCATTACTTTGTTTTTCATAGCTTCTCTATGAGAACCAAGCCTTTAGGAGTTGAGGGGAGGAGGATATCTGGGGGGAAGATAATTGCTCATATTTTTTATACCTGAGTAGCTAGAGTTTCTTTCTGTCTCTTGGTTACTATTTTAGGCTCCAGATGAAATGCTTGTAGAATATTGTTAGAAATGCAATTTCCCAACCTTCCCATGTGTTCTGCTCTGCCAAAAGAGGGAAGTCTTCATCCTCTGTCTTTGCATAGAAGGACCTATCCTAAAGCCTCTTTTGGTGATCCCAAGGGTCAAAATAACTGAGTTCATCTCAGTGACCCAGCAAAAAATTCCACATTTGATTTTTGCTGGTGTTATTTAGCCAGGGGTGAAGGTGTGTAAGTCCCTTGGTGAATGAGGGAAGGGAATAGACTCCTTTAGTTAATGCCTTACCTGTCTTATCCCATCTTGCAGGAACACAGACTGAGGATGCTGTTTCATATCAGTCCTAGTCAATATAAGACTTCTGCCACCAACCCACAGTGTGCTTGCTCTGCCACCACGTGATGTGTGAATTTCTTTTTTCCTTGGAAAACAGGGGATGGTGGAAAGGGAGGTTTTGTGCTTCAGGTGAAATCCTGATGAGATTGGGAGAATGAAATTCTTTTCAGAGCTTTAATAAATCTTCTGTGATATGGAAATAATATTTTCTGCACTACTAAAGAAATGGCATAACATAGGAGCATTGAAAATATTAACTCTCGAGGAGGATGTAGTTGCATGCCTCTTTAAGGAAGGAGGATTTATAAATCTTTACTCACTTTAAACCTGAGATAGAGAGAGCAGCTCCGTATGTGGTCAGAAATTTAGGTGCTAAAAAAAGGAAGGAACTTACTTCTGAACCTCTATTTTTAATGGTCTCTCTAGATGAGGACAAGTCCGTGCTTTAGTAAGAGATTTGTGGATCTGAGAGAGCAGAAAGGAATGGTTTGCTTTTTATTGTTCATCCACTTCTCCTGACGTTATGGAATTTTGTAAATAATTCTGTATCTTCCCACTCTGGTTCTGTGCTTTTCATCATGCTTAGCAGGCGTTGTGCAGGTTTTTTCATTCTGTGTTACCTAATGCTCCCATTCTAGTTTGGGGGGATGACAGGGACTTCTAATAATGACTAACTTTCAAAGCGGCATTTGCCAGAACATATAAGTACTTTTGATTGATCTTTGATTTTCAAAGTTTAAAAAACAGCAAAAGATTATTTGCCTAACTATTTTAAATATTTGTCTATTATACCAGTGTCTTTTTGCTATATGATGTGTTCAGTAATGAGGATACCAAGAGTTTCACTCTAATTTTACAGGCTTGAAACTATTTAACTAAATATTCTTTCTTAGGAGAAATTTTTCTAGGGCGCCTGGTCAGAAATAATTCAGCACATTCAGAAAATATTGTTTCTCTAAATTGACAGTATTTGAAAAGAAAGATGACCCCTTTAAAATAGGTTAAGTAAGTGTCTGAATGCTGTAAAGAGTTTAAATGGAAACAGTGAAAATGCAGTTACAATATATCCTTGGGAGAAAGACAACAGACACAGAAAATGTATAGATAGGAAAGAGGTGGCAGTCATGAGTCTGTTGACAGATTCACTGAAGAGCCTTGAGACAAATCTCTGGCCCTCCTGTAGGACTGACATGTCAGTGGAACCCATTTCACTATTTAAAATTTCTTTGCAGTTGTTTGCACAAGTCCATCTAAGATCTTGATTAAGAATTAAGCTCAAGATTTCCAGATGATGAAGACAGAAGCACCTGTGCTCCTACTCAGGAAATATTATTGGCAGCTATTCTCATGGAGAAAGGCCTTTTAGAAGGGTTTTTCATGCTAGTTTAATGAAGAGAGGGTCGGTGAGGAGTCCTCTGGTACTGCCAGGCATTGCTGCTGCTCAGTGCTGTTCAAGGAATGAGCACTCTTTCTGTGAGTTTGTCAGTGCTTTGGTTCAGACTGAAAAGGTTATAAAGGCAATAAAGACCATGGGGGGGAAGTGCTGAATTTTCACACTTGAGTGAGCACCAGTGTGAAGGGTTGTGGTTTTGGTTGCACTTATAAGCCTGCTTTCATTTCAAAGGGGTTTGATACATGTAACTGGGAGCGGAGTGTGACTCCAAATGTCATTTTAAAGATTATGCTGCATCAGTGATCTGACAATGTACTGGAAAGGTTAAATTGAGTGCAGATCATTTAGCCTTGGCATGATGATTAATTTCAAGTGATATCAGTTATGAATACTAGTTTCAAGTATTTACTGGAAAAGCCAATATATCTCGTGGGAGCTTTGAAAAGTAGAATAACACCAGTTAACTGTGATTTTGCTCCCAAATGAACTAATCAGGTGACCGTGACCTTGACATGGCTCTTTCCTCCAGCCCTCCCCTCCCCTCTCATATGTACAAAACTGACATGCTCATCTGTACACTTGAAAAGTCCTTGATACTGTTGGTATTTACTGTTTGTTATCAAAGGTCTTTTGCTTTACAGGCTTAGCTATTAAGACAGGTGAGATGGCAAATGCTGATATGATAGTTCTGCAGTTACATAAGAGGTTTGAGTATATTATCAAATCCCCTGATGAAGATGATTAAAAATCAGCCTATTAACAGTTCAGAATTAGGTGTACTGCTGTTATATTAGGTGTATTAGGTATATTAACTCTTGTTCCTCTTTTCTTTGCTATTTCAGTGCTACGGCTGTTGAAGGACGGTGCTGACCCTCACATGCTTCTTTCCTCAGGAGGCTCCTTGCTCCATCTGGTAAGAGTGATTGAAGATTAGTGTTAGTGAATGTGGATAAACAAGATGGGAAAGTGAGTAGCAGATTTGGCATATTAACAAAAAAGAAAGGCTTAGCAATTTTTTGAAATCTATGCAGAGCTCCTCCATGGCTATGATTACATCCAGCTATTCATTTTAAATAAATGGCCATTTTCAAATTGCTTGCAAAAGAATGGGTCATGTCATAGGAGTGGTAGCCAACAAAAGAGAATGGAGTGTTTTATTTATAAATTATCTGTGCAGCAAGAAAGAGTAAAGGAAAGACTGCTTGATTCCAAATACAAAATTATATGGTTCAAAGATTCACAGGTCTTATATGAAAAAAACCACATGATTTAGCATTTTCCCTTTTGTTTTTGTGATACTTTCTTGTGCCAGTTTCCTACATGTGGATATTTAACCCCTTATCTGCATTTATTTTATCATTATTTGCATAGCAATTCAGATTAAGTAACAAAAAGATAAAAGAAAAAAAATTTGTATATAATAATGAAAGTAAAAACAAAAGGTAAGGACATGACAGGCAGACAGAAAGAAGCTACCATAGGAGTAGAATTTTGGCATTGCTCAAGCAAAACTCATAAATAATTGCTACTTCTTGTGATCCTGGTCTGTGATGCTTCAGTTGCAGACATGCTGTCTGTGAAACTATTTTAAGACATTTGGATCGAACTTTGTTGCACACTGTGGCTCAAAGAAATGCGACTGAGCAAAGTTACAAAAGGTCTTCTGGCAGAGTGTTTTGTTTTAGAACAGGTGGATTACGTTTCTCATAGTTTGTATACAAAATACAGTAATTTATTGATGAGGATGAACCCCTGTAGTACTACTGGACTCCAGCACACCTGTGACCACACTCTTGCAAGATACAGCATTTCCATTATGTAATTAATCTTTGTTTTCCATCCTCCATGGCCACGTTATTTAACCAAGGACTTTAGGTAACAGAGGCCAAGGTAAAGGGAAAGTGAAGTACTGATTTGGAAGAGAGAAAATTTTAATTCTTTTTTTTTCTTCTCCAACTATTTGTCTGCTGTAAAGATGCTCAACCACTCTTTAAAAATGCAGTCCAAATGAGATGTTATTTTTGGAATTTCCAAAACAGAGGCATCTCAACTCTTACCCCCATGCCAAAAGCCCTAGGAGACAATCTTTGTCTTCAGTGTGGATGATTTGACATGTGTCAGGCATTTTCAAATAAAAGAAAGAAAAATTAATCTTCAGGGATTTTAAGTTGCTTTATCTAGTTTAGCTGATGCACAGTTTTTAACTGCAGATAAAATCTGCAGTTGAACTGTGCCATTTTAGGTTTCTTGATCTGCATCATGCCCCAATTCACTGTCACAATCAGTATCTCTCAACTGGTGCCTGCTGCTTCACAGGCACACATATGCTTCCAAAGGAAGGAAAGCTTTCTGCAGTAAGAAATTTGCAGTAGAGAGCTATGTGTAACCTACTGCCTCAGTTTAGTCAGGGTTACTTGTAAGTACTCATAATTAATTTACAGGAGAATGCTCATCCTACTGGAGATAGAGGCCAACCTGAATTCAATGAAATTGGGATTTGACCCTGATTTGGGAGCAGTACATACAGGAGAGGAGAATCATGATGCAGGGAAACAAGAGAAGCCAAATTTATTTTCCAACAAGAATTGAAAGTAGTAATTTAGCATGCACCTGTGTTATATTCTTAAAGCCCACTCAACTCCATTCTAAGTGTTAGTTTAGTTCAAACTGTGAAGCTGTTTGGTCCAAAGGGGAGCTTAGTGTTTGTTTATTCTTTTCACTTGTAGACTAAATGTTTTTATGTCAGAATGAATGGAAAATATATGTATCTTGACATTCTTCTTAAAATCCGATTCATTATATAATTCTGTTTTTCTTTTTTTTAATATCTGTTAACTTCCAAAATGTTATATAATTCTAAAAAAATACCTACCAGATGTGACACTTGATAAAATTCTGTCTTTGTCTCTGTAGAGAGTATCCCAATATGGTTGAATCTAGGCAAGCTATGGGAACTTCAGAAATATTCACTGCACTGTCTTTAGGTTCCATGACAGGAGAAATACAATAAAAAGTGAGTTCGTGCCTGAGCTGCCCATGCAGTACGAAGCACACGGTGTCAGGTCAATTCATACAGGCAATCACCCACCCCTGCCCTAATAAAAAAGTATATGTGTCACAGTTTTATTCTGGACCTTTAACTGAGCTTGTCCAAATGTTTCACAAAATGTATTAAACAAGAATTAAGGAGCAGCAACAAATCTAAGCTGCAACTAATCACAAAAGGCTCTATGTCTATTATTAATACACAAAACAGCTCAGTGATACCTGTTGTCTTTAGAACTGGTTGTTTTTGTTTGTTTTTTTTTCTTTAACAATGTCTTTCTGTAATATAAAATGTCTTACCTCTGATTTGTCAAATTTCAGCACAGAACAGTTCAATTTAAGTTGTACTGATACAATGAATTATACTGATGCAACAAAACAAATCTGTTTCTAGAGCCGCCAGATAAGTTATATGAGCTAAAAGAAATACATCAGAATTTAATTTCTGTTCTATAATTTAATGGTCAGTATATTTGGAAATCATTTAGGGCGGGCCTGCTTTTTATCCTGATAGAATTTAATATTCATCTTCTGGGTTATCTATATTTATGATTGCAGGGGTACGTGCAGCTGCTGCATTCTGCTGAAGATCTCAGCTGTATCTTGACTTCACAGTCAAATCCAGTTACACACTTTTCCTTCTTCCACAGTTCCTTTAGCATCCTGGCTTCCATACCAGATTAAAATAACCTCTCCCCCATGGGGAAAGAGATAGGTTCCTTCTCTAACGAGTTACTGAGATTGCGTGTGAGTCCAGAGTTAGGAACTTGAGGTGCCCTCATTGTCTTTTAAGGTATTATCTGTTACCTTATGCATAAAAAGTCACAGATGTTACAGAGGAGTAAGGTCAACACAATGTCTAGGCCGTTTTCTTCATCTCTACCAAAATTGTGACCATGACCAAGGTACAGAAACATGCACACACACACGTGCATATACACACACATGCATCCCTCCACCCCACAATAACACCATCAGTGCACAGAGTATTTATCTGGCAGAGAGACTCAAACAGGAATCAGTACAGTTAGTGGATTGGAAATAGAGTTGGGATGTGAAGAGGAGTGTATTATTGCTCTGAACTGCATAAAAGACAGAAATTCATACATATGTGTGTGTGAGTGTACATGTACTTAGATACCACTACTCTTGGTGGGATCATCATGCACTGGTGCCTGTGCACTGATTTGGAATGACAACACTGAACAGGAAAAAAGCTTCATCCTCATCATAGATTCAGCAGATTTCATAAGGAAATAGGGGGTTCTGTGAATCATGCACACGGAACTGGAAGTCTCCACACAATTATTTCTATAGATTCCTCAGCTGTTGTTCCCTACAAACACAGCAGCTTAACTACAATGTGTCATCTGCTCAATTTAAATTGTTTGGAATAAATTTAGTTGTACACTGAGGAAAACACCATCCCTAATCTGCTCTTTTTTTCTTCTAGTGTGCTCGCTATGATAATGCATTTGCTGCAGAAATTCTAATTGACAGAGGAGTAAATGTAAATCATCAAGATGAGGATTTTTGGACATCAATGCATGTAGCCTGTGCCTGTGATAATCCTGATATTGTTCTGCTACTGTTACTGGTAAGTAAAGCAAACCTATACATTGTGTGCTTGAAAAGAGGACAGAATGTAGCACCCTAAGGTCTGAAACTGCAGTATGAATGCAACATATTGCTACTAATCATATCAGTGAAAATATGTACAGTATTTGGTTTTTCTTTGCTTTGCTACTCAGGATTTTTAGAAGGCATTTTTAGGACTTCAATGAGGATAAATTGCAAACATTAATGTCAAGTATCTCCTATTTCTTCCCTGTGGTCTGGAGCTTATATCTCTGATAAGCACTCTGTCCCAAATGGGATATTCAGATAATTTCTTTTCTTTTCTCCTTGTCACTTTCTATTAAGGGTTGAGTTCTCAGACAATCTTATAAAAAGCTTCCTCTGAAATACAAATATTGGCTCAGTATTCATAAAAAATGTTTGTGGACATGGTCAAAATGAGACAAATTTAATATTTTTATAAACAACTTTGATTTTTTAATGCTGAGTTTGCCCAATATAGTGATAGATTCAGCCTTTGTAGAGGGCAGTAGTGTGCCTGGGTGGCCAAGAAGGGCAATGGCATCCTGGCCTGTATCAGCAGTAGTGCAGGACCAGGTCAGTGACTGTCCCCCCTGCACTGGGCACTGGTGAGGTCACACCTCAAATTCTGTGTTCAGTTTTGGGCCCCTACAAGAAAGACACTGAGAGGCTGGAGCCTGTCCAGAGAAGGGCAGCAGAGCTGGGGAAGGATCCGGAGCACAAGTCCTGTGAGGAACAGCTGTGAGAGTTGGGGTTGTTTAGGATGGAGAAGAGAAGGCTCAGAGAAAACCTGAAAAAAGGTGGTAGCAAGGTGGGGTTGGCCTCTCCCACAGGTAGCAAGCAAAAGGACAAGAAGAAATGGCTGAGCCATCGCACCAGGGGAAGTTTAGATTGCATATTTGAAAAAACTTTCTTTGCTGTAAGAGTAGTCAACATTGGAATAGGCTGCCCATAGAAGTGGCAGAGTCAACATGCCTGGAAGTATTTAAAAGGTTTCTAGATGTGTCAGATATGGACATGGATTAGTGGTGGACTTGGCAGTGCTGAGTTAATGGTTGGACTCAATGATCTTAAATGTCCTTTCCACCCTAAATGATTCTGGTTCTGTTTCGTGCTTTCATTCCTAGGACCACAAACTCCACTTTTATGCAATGGTACTAATTCAGCTCTTTCTCTCAGTTCATGTGATATTGCTCTTTAAAACAGTAGTGCAGAAACAGTTCACGGTCTGACTTAAAGTTTTTTTATCTTTTTGTATAGTTTTAAAATTTTTATGTTTCAAATAGGTCATTTCAAGGTCAGAGTTTCTTGTCATGCTTATAGTTGTATTTCAATGTTACAAGTAAAGGGAAGGGAGATATATTTTTAGACTGTATGCTTGATAACACATTTCATGAAATCTCTTTGGGAGATTATTTAGTCCATTCTCTCTCCTAAGACAAGAGCTAGGCACACCAGCTTGCCCAGGACCAAATCTTCAAGGATGGAAAGTCCACAAACTCACATACATCTGGTTTTAAACATTGTCATTACTCTTGGCAAATAAAGGATAAAACTTCCAGGTCGTGTTCTATCTCTTGTATTACCTCAGTCTGTCCAGTGTAAATGCCTCTGAAGTATCCTTTGTATTCTGCATGTACTTCTAGGCTGATAAACAAATTAGAACAGAGCAGTTTATTTATAAAACACTCTTATACTGTGGGAAACTCTTGTAATGGGGGGAATTTTCAGAAATTCTGAATGCAGTGCTGTTGTCATTAGTAGGAACAGTTTAGGTTAGAGAGGGCATTTTTGCAAGAAGCTTGATCTAATTAAGCTTCAAGTGTTGCTGTACAGGGTCATATCCAAAATTATTTTCCTGTGCCCATCATATGAATATTTTTTGACTTGGTCCCTGTTTGTTGCCGTCTGCCTTCATCTGAAGGTTCTAAAGTATTTTCTGATAACTTGGTTACCTAATATATTAAAATTTCAATAAGCAGGGGTGCACACATGGATTTTTGCAGATAAAGTTTGAATTGTCCATATTATTTGCAATAACTTCTGGTAAATCTGCCCACATTTAAGAAGTCAGCACTTTTAAAAGCAGGGTTTCCTTGACTAGGTAAATAATATCTTTATACTCTCCCTTCTAGAGTAAAAATAAAGATTCTTAAATTTTGAGATTTAAAGATTTTTAGAGGTGGCAGAGGAAGGGAAATATTCTTAGGTAAGCAGTAGTTTTTGAACCATCACATTAATTTTCTCTTTGATAACATTTGACAATGTGAAGAAGAAAATTGAGGTTGGAGAGACTTATTTTTCACAATTCTAAATTGCCTTTGCGTGAGCAATTCATATTAGAAATTACTTTGCCTTGAGGTTAGTGTTTCATGGACCATGTCTAATGTGTAGCATGAGCCTCGATAATGCCAATATGAGCTACAGTCAGCTTCTATTATGCCACAGTTTTTCACTGGAAGAAAAAAATAACACTTATTGTAACCTCAGGAATTACTTTTAAATAAATATTTCTTCTGGACTGAATTTTTAGCCCAGACAATACCATATTTTCTGTTTTAAAGATGTGGCCTAAAAGGTAACAGCATGATCCTTTAATTGTTCAATTCAGATTCCTGGAAAACTGTTACAGAAGCCAACGGGGATTTCCTCAGTAAGAACTTAAAACATTTCTTGAAGGGGAAGTAGAAAAAAAAAAGATATGTGTAGGTCCCAGAAGGCTATCAATAAAGATTTGCTTAAACACTGCCAGTTTCTGACTTCACCCCACTTTTGGTGGTCTTCATTTTTATCTGGCTGAGACAAGATAGTGACTTGTCATTCATCATCTAAACTGTGGTACCTCACAATTTCTTTGCTCTGGTGGATAGCAATGACAAAATCAAAGCTCATTCACTGCAGACTAGGAGAGGCTGTGGCTGTTTTTGCAATGTGGTAATCTTCTGTTGCGTCCTGTTGGAAGGCTATTGGAATTGTAAGTACTGGTTTTGGAATAGATGCAGAATGAAATACTTGAAGCTATTTCTTTCATAATTTCCAACACTTTAGCCTAGGTGGTATAGCTTTCCAGGGACATATTCATGTCTGTTCATGTTCATGAGGGGGGGCCCTGGAGTGAGCAGCCAGGAGACAGGGACATCTCGTGTCTGCTGAGCGGTCGGTCAGTGAGGAGCTGAGCCCGGGCGGCCGCTGGCGCGGCAGGAGATGCAGAGATCAGAGGGGTCCGTGGGGTCTGCCTGCCCTACACGCCGATGAGGTGGGAAAGGTCACCTTCATCACTCACTGCTCGACCACGTCAGCGTTGCGTGTTCTTCCCGTGGCATAGGGAATTGCTTTTCATGGATTTTGTATGAAGGAGGCTCCTGTAGCAGGTTGAAGAGAATGCTGAAGTGTCTTTCATTTAAGAGCAAAGATGTGTGGGGTTATATACATTTGTGCCCACGTGAAATCTCTTAAGAGTGTGAACAACAATGAGATTTATTGGAAGGATCTGCTCTGTCTTCCCTCAATGCCTTTTGAAGGCTCAGGACTGGATGTGATCTCAGCAGTTCTGTCTGGTTAGGGTGTGGTTTCTTCATCGTTTGGGGTTCATTGCAATGTTGTTTTTTTTATTAATTCCCTACACTTGTTCTATATTGAATTGAAACACTAGCCAAGATTTGTACCTTAGTATCCAATGTTCTTTGTCCTATGCTACCAGACTTGCAGAATGTCTGAGCACCAGCATTTAGATGCTGCTCCTGCTTTGTTAGCTGTATCAAGTGTTTAATCCTCTCACTGTCCTTTACATGGCTACAGCTTTAAACTTGTACCCATCACTCGCAGTCTAATTGTTCCTCCACAAACGACAATTTTTAGCTTCAAATACTTTTAATTGATCCATAAGAGTGGGTAGCCTTCATTTTACTTGTGCACTGTTCAAACTATCTTCTTGTCATGAAAGCTCAGTGCCATACAGTTTCTCATTCACTCCCCCCAGGTCAGGATCACAGGGGTAGAAGTGAGAAAACTTGTGGGTTGAGATAAAGAGAGTTTAATAGGGGGAGCAAAAGCTGCACACATAAGCAAAGCAAAAGAAAAATTAATTCACCCTGTCCTATAAGCAGGAACGTGTTCGACCATCTCCGGGGGAGCTGGGCTCCACCACATGTAACAGTGTCTTGGGAAGATAAATGCCATCACTCTGAACATCCTCCTCCTTCCTCCTTCTTTCCCCAGCTTTATATGCTGAGCTAGAGGCCATATGGTGTGGGATATCCCTCTGAAGAGTTGGGGCCAGCTGTCCCTGCTGTGTCCCCTTCCAGCTCCTTTGCACCCCAGCCTGCAGTGGCAGGGTGTGGAGCAGAAATGGCCTTGGCACTGTGCAAGTGCTGCTCAGCAATAGTTAAAACATCCCTGTGCTATCAACACCCTCTTCAACACAAATCCAAAACACACACTGGCTACTGGGAAGAAAACTACACAATCCCAGACAGAGCTTGAACACATGTGGTGGAATAAACAGTGATACTGTTGCAGTTTTGTGTATTAACCTGCCTACTCAGGCAGTAGGGTAGGTAGATAAAAATACACTTTGTAGAACCTTGTATTTTCTTTTTTTTTTTTTTCAAATTTTTCCTCACTCTGCATTATTTTTCATCATGAATTCTGTGTTTTAGAGGATCAGCACTGGTTCACAGTCATATTGAACTCCTATGTTCAGTTCTTTTTCTCAAGATAACTATGACTGTGTTGCAAACTACAGGTTTCTTTATGACTTGCAGTTTAATTTCAGAGCATAGCTCAGGTTATCCTTGAGGAGCTGTACAGTTTGGCTCACACATTACAAGTTGATAACTATGATTTTTCTTTTCTAATGTATCTTTTGTTTTGGTTTTGGGGGTGTTTTTTTTCCCTCCTCGCACTCCCAAAGAATCATGAAATCTTTTGATGTTAACTGGCCTGAGGTTGAGAACAACAGAGAAAAAGAAAGCTGATGAGATTGTGTTTTTATCGTGTACTTCATTTTACTACAGTCAGGAGGCACCTTTTAGTGGGCAACAAGAATGTTAGAGTTTCACCATCTTCCATGCAGATCTTGCCAAATGAAACTAGGAAGGTGAAGACTGTATTTTGGTGTTTATACAGCATGTGGTACAGTAGAGATTTAGTCTTTATTTATTCTTTCATAGAAGTGAAAGCATTACAGTGATAAACCTGGCACTTAATTAACTAGAAGAGATCGGTACTACATCCTCAGAATATTCTTAATACATTTTTTAGATTGACCTTACTAGGAAAAGTAAGTGTATCTTCTGTCTGCTAACTAATTAAATGTTTCATCATGTACTTTTTGGAACCTAGTATTGAAGCACAAAATGCAAATCTGGCATAGAAGGCTAAAAGTACAAATTAAAATAAATTTGAGGCTGAATATTTTTTCTCTCCCCTACCTAAGAACTTATGAAAATCTATGCTTGGCAGTGTGCAAAAGGGAGTTACCATAAAATCATTCATTAGATTTACAGCACCAATAGATGAGCAGTGTCAGGTATATAATACTACCCACTGTATGTGTAATCCACTTTGGATTTTGGTGTAAAATCCTCTTTCCAAAACCAGATATATTTTTACTGGAAAGAATTTACATGAACTTCCTGGTGGGAGTAGAAAGGAAGTCTTTATTGGGCTTTAACTCTCTTTTCTGCTCCCCCATACAGTTGATAATGGCACTTATCTGAAGTCATGTAATCAGACAGCAGTTACATAGTTATTTTGCCCTTGTTCTTTGCAACTGCATCAGGCTGTGTTAGCAAGCAGAGATGAATTATCAAAATGCCATTATCTTTAGAACTTAAAAAAAGGTCTTTCTATTTCATAGTTCCAAAAACAATTGCTTCCTCAGAGGATGCAATTCTGCCTTCCCACTCAATCTTGCTCAGTATGGCTTCCTCCTTTGAGTCAATGTGAGAGGAAGCAGGGAAGGGGAAAGAATGAAGAGCAGTTAGAGGTCATGAGGAGACAGTGGCTAACAGTTTATAGCACAAATGATCATGTAGCCCAAGAGAAAAATTATTCTTCTGTCTTTCTAGAGGCAGGTACCAATATCTGTAGTAAGGAAGTTTAAATAGCATTTTTTTTCTGTGAAAACTATGGGTATCTATTCAAATTCACTCACTTTGCAGAGGCTGGTGGATGTGTGAGAAGTGTAGGAGGGAGCTTCCAGAGAGTGTGTACTACTGGTTTATAGCCTTTCATCATTGCTAGCTGAGATAAAGTAAAGCTAACCTAGGTGAAGGCCACTAATTAACTAATCTAGGTGATGACTTATAATGAGTTGCTGAACACCAGATGGCAACACTCATGGGAAACTGTAGAAATACTAGTCCTTCTCCACAAAGACTGGCAAAAAGTGATGCAGCTAGCTAGTCATGATGATTTAAGGTGATTTAAGGAGAGATAAGAACAGGAACTTAACTAGATACAGCAAAATGGTCAAAGCATTCAACTTTGAGCACTAACATGAAAGTGTAATGAGATAGCCCAGAAAAGAAATGAGGATAATATAGAGAGAAAAGAAGTAGTATTGAACTTCAATTGACAGGGGAAATAACCAGTGAAATAGAATCTGCAGTTCACTGTACAAAGAATGCTAAATCATGGCATAAATCAAAGCCTTTCTACGTGAGAAGTAGACACAGAAAGTAAGACATAAGGATCTGTAAATACTTATTTGATATCTAGAAATCTCTCTCTCTCTCTCACACACACACACACACACACACACACACTTTCCCTCTCTACCTCCCTTCAACCCTCCCCTCCTTTCATCCTCCCTCCCTCTGTCCAGTCAGAAAACATTTGGGGTTGGGGATGAGACTTAGGACACAGACCATAGCTATTAAGCAGCAGATCTCTATACTCTGGAGTTCTTAGCATCAGAACATTTCCAGAAAACAAAAGCTCCTGGAGGTAAAAGAGAGTTAGACCTGTTGGAAAAAATATCAACCCCAGTTTTGGCTGGAGCAGATTAGGAAAAGTATTCTGAGAGATGGACAATAGGCACAAAATTGGGGAATTTTGGATAAGCTTCACTCTAATTCTCTTTTTCCCCAGAGAAAGAGGATCAAGGAATGAAAAGATAATAAAAATCAACATCTGGCTTTCATCATCAGTAAACATAGTTTTGTGCTACAGAGACGATGGCGTGGGATGTTCCACCACTGGGGGGTATTTGTAGAAGGTGAAATTCATTCTTCATGCCAAGCAGCCTCTGCTTGAATCACTGACATAATTATTCTGTGAGTTGCTCATGGAGTAGCTAGGGAATTGAGGAACAGTGTTAGTTAAATTGCACAAGTGAAAAGCTGCTTGGTAGTGAAGAACTTGGTAACAAGACAACAGCCTAGCTATTAATAGAGAAATGGGCCTGAGAGTTACTGAGGTTTCATTAGGATTGGTCCTGTGACATTATTTTGTTTAGATTTTCCAGCAATAACCTTGAGAGGAAAAATAGAGGTATGATAATGAAATATGTTGAAGACCATGCTGTGATGTCTTATCTATTAGGGTGAGGATTATAAGGTTGTGGGAAAATAATAGGATATCTTTGAAGACTTAAGTAATAAAAATAGCTTGAAATTTCAGTGTACTAATACAAGGTCATGCTCTGAGCAACAGACATTTCTGTGATATGCTCAGGAGCCATCAGCTGGAAATTTGGAAAAAGACCTCAGAGCTTTAGTCAATTTTAAGGCAATTGTATGCTGCAAACATGTAACTGCAGGTGGGGAAAGACAAATTCTTGGATTTGTCAGAATGAAGATGTTGCCAAGAGAAAGTCAAGAGTGGTTTTGCTGCTGTCCAAGTAATGACAGCCTGCAGTTAGCTATCTACAGCCGTGTTCAGCAATGGGAAATCTTACCAAGGAAACCTGCAAGCATAAGTGTGGGACTAAAAAGCTTATCTTAAGAGAAGGGAGTAAAAATATTATGTTGTACTTAAAAAAATCAAATCAGGGAGATTGTAAAAATTTCTGTAAACATGTCAGGATAGAGGAAAAGGTAAGAAAAAGCTTTTAAAACCTGAAGTTACTGCTAGCATGAAAGCAAATGATTGCAAAGGTGTCCAACAATAAAGTTAAGCCAGAAATTAAACTAAGCTCTCTTAATATTAAGAGAAGTATGTTGGAAAGCAGCATTCCGTGCAGGAGTAATAGGGATTTAAAAACCCCTAACCTGAACCCTATTTGGCTTTAAAATTGATCTTAAAGTTGGAATGAGATTATGTGTTTTGTGTTGCCTTCATTACCAAAGTGGTGCTTCAGGAGATCCATTCTAGTATTGTATTTCCACGTGACAGCTGTTCAGAAGGCTGTGTGGATATAATTATTCTGATTGTGTTCTTAAGACAATACAGTAACATACAGAGGATATTAAAAACATAATATTGTGAACAATAAATAGCAAGCAAAGTTATATGGTGGATATTTGATGCCTGTCAGACTGTGCTAAGTACCTATAGCCCAAAACCAGGAGAAAAGTTCATGGAAGAACACAGTTCAGAAAGAGAAGTTAAGTACTGTGCAAACCTACTGTTTTTCAAGCATTTGAAATTTTTCTGTTTGTTTGTTTTTAATATTGTTTCCAAATATTCAAGAGCAAAATACATAATGGCCAAATATCATGAAATCAAAGGAGAAGGAAAAAAGTTGTTTTTTTAATCTCAAGAATGGAAGTCCCAAGGCCACAAAAGCTAGATGTTTAGTCTCTGGAAGTAAGTTGAGAATGGCATTTAGATCAGTAATTAATTGTGTTCCTCAGAAGTATTTATTAAAAAATTCTGGATTTTCAGAGTAGCAGGATGTTTGATTATTTTTTTAAATATTAGGAAATTGTGTTTCCAAAGGGCTGACATCAGGGAAGATGGACATTTCCTAGCCAAATTTAAATAAAAAGCATGTGTTTAATTGGTGTATGGGAT
>VWZV01015696.1:11676-49084 GCA_013397155.1 Irena cyanogastra | reverse complement strand
GTATTTTGAGAGTGTACCTGTCAATTGCTTGAAGATCATTTGCTGGATTCCATGTAGGATCAAACAGTATAACAACATTGGCACCAACAAAATTAAGACCCAGTCCACCAGCCCTGAAAACATAAAAATGAAAAGCCAGAACTATGTGATAGTAAGAAAAAAACTGGAACTAGATTGCTCTGTATTAGGTCCACACTTGCCTATACTTCCCCAGCTTAAAAAAAAGAACACAAAGATACTGAAAACAGTGCAGTATAGCTTTCTGTTACTGTTGTACTAACAACCACCAGTACTCAAATAAGCACTGCTATGAAATGCAGTTTTCGCATGTAAATATCAAGATTGTTACAGACTGTATATATAGTGAGTCATAACCAACTGCTATCAACTTACTTAGTAAAAATCCCTGCTGCTACTTCATTCCCATGAAGTCCTACACAGGACAACATCCTCAAATATTATAATGAAATTCATAACCAGTTTTATGCCAGTTAACATTATGGAAGCAGGAAAATTACAGGTGAAATTTTACTTCTTATAATCTCAGTACATAGTTTTTGACAATAATGCTATCCAACTTCCACTAAAGTGATCACAATCTCAGGTAAGCCATACCTGTAAATATTAACAACTAACACAAGTGTATTTATACAGCAAGCTACTCAGCTGCTAAAAACACAGTTGGCCACACAGATGCATATGAGCAACATTCGTACCAGCCATTAAAAGGAAAAAAATCACAGTCTGAAATTTGTCTGCTCTGTGGGTTAATAGTCACAGGGGTACTACCTTCATCATCTTACAACACTCAACAGCTGTAGAGTGTTTTCAGACAAAACCTGCAAGCCAGAGAAGAAATTGGGCATACATCTAACCTGAGGCAGCTAACTGCTGAACCCTACAAAACTGCTCAGTTACTTGGAGTTTGGCATGTGCATAGATAAATGATTTGACAGGAGCAAAAAAGAGGAAAATACCACTTCTCATCCAGCTGCAAAGCAAGCAAATACTGAACTTCTTTTCTGACTGGCTCAAACAACTATCATACAAAAGACACAAGTACCTCCACAAGCACAAGCTAAATACTATTATTAAATAAACTAATAAAACATTTATTTACATTGGCATAGGCATCACTAATTCCAAATGTGCTATTTTTCCCAAAGAGGTACTGCAAAATTGAGTAAGTCAATCCCATTTAACTTATCAAGCACCTGGTTTAACAGATTACTTTACATTTTGCTTGTTTGAAGCAGACAAGAAAGGAAGTTTTCAGGTATAAGAGTGAGTGGAGACAGAAACCAAAAACTTACAGAGCCCCACCACTTTTTGGTTTTCATGGAATCCATGTTAATGTAAATGCAGTTGTGGCCTTTTCCTTCTAAGTATGGTGTAGCTTTGGGTTAGTTATATCTGGAAAAGGGAGGAGATATGGAAACTTTCCAATATTAATGGATGTTTCCAGAGGACTCACGTTCCCAAACTAAAATTCTGAATAACAATATTTGGGTTGGGTTTTTCTTTCAGAATACATTATGGTATTTTTCAAATTTAGTAAGTTTCTTTTTAATGAAAAAAACCCTTTTTAGTAAGAGTACAGACTCTCATCTTTCCAAACCAGCCCTGCAGTTGGATTGAAACACAAGTGAAGATGTAAAACCAACTGTCCATATAAATTAACAAAACAGGACACCTAGCTTTACAATAATTTTACCTTTCAGTGTTTTTAGGTATGACCCAAAAATTCATTTAGTCCAAAACAGAAAAGAGTGGCTCCTATATTCTTCACAGACAGAACAAATGCAGAAGTTTGTGCATTGTGAGTTATGTACTCAATTTTACTTTTCATTTTAACTAGCTGTTAGTCATTACTGCAATTTAGTCCATGCAATTTAATATTATATAGCTTAAATAAAGAGTTTTGTTAAAAAGAAAAGCTTTCAGAAGACTATCTTACTTAAAACTGCACAACTTAATACCTCAAAAGGTACAGAACAATACTGCTTTAGGAAAGGTTCTATGAAAGTTTTGACTGTAATTATGTTTACTAAGCTAGGTTTTCTATGGTTTCTATTCTCTCTGTTTCAGAGAGATTTTGTGGCTGAAAGCTTTAAAAAGACATTTTAAAAGACAATAAAAGATCTTGTTGAAATATTTTAAACAGACATGCTATCTAATTAATGTGATTAATAAATTGCAGTCATAGTGAGAGAATTTTTCAGTTCAATATGGCATTTCATGTTCATACTCACTTGCTAGCTCCACTAGCAAGTGTAAAACAAGAAACTGAGTCTGTCTACAATAAAATTAAAAGTCTTTTGTAGATAATAACATAATAAAAATGTTTTAATAATAGTGTTACAAACTGCTTCCTCAATCCTACAACAATCGGAAATTTAAAACTAGGATCTAGAAGACCCGCTTCATTCTGATCTTTGAAATCCTCATGAAGCAGGAAGGGGGGAGGGAGAAGGTGTCCACATATTTTAAGACGTTTCAGACAAAAGCAGTAAGTCTATACTTACTTTCTCAAAAAGTAATCCCTCACAAGCTCAGCAAGAAAAATGCAGAGTAACTGATTTACTAACGCTAGACAGACATATTGAAACGAACTACAAGTTAAATTTTCTTACATTGTAGATACAAGACATATGTTAATTTCCTGAATGCTGTTGAACTCTCTTACAATTCTGATCCTATCTTCTGATTTTGTATTTCCATCAAGTCTTCGGTAATCTAGCCCAGATGCCATGCAGTACTGCTCTAGCACATCTAGCAACTGAGTGGAAAAATGAAGAAAAAAGGAAAAGAAAACGTTAAGTACTTAATAGCATCTTTTTAATTAAACAAGATCACAGGGACCATGTTTATCAAATATATTTTTAGTACAACACCCTCTGCTAACTACAGTAAATCTTTGCGATTTTCATATCAACATTCGTGATTCTCTTTAGCCGTGATTCTACAGCACTCAAGGTGATTAATATTGGTGTGCTGTGGTCTGACTCCATCATCCAGCCCTGGCTGCCTCTTTCATCTCTACCTGTCACTCAATCCAACCCAATCAGCAGGGGAAGTCATTTAAGCAGCTTCCTCCCATCTTAGCAAGCTGCAATTACTTGAAATATAGTAAATGAGCATCACAGCCAGCACAGAGTGCACAGTCAGAGTTCAGAGGCACGGAGTGAAAGACAGACACTGCAGTAATCAGCGGCCAGTCTGGTACTGGACACCATAAAACATAACCTAAGACACATGAGTACTCTACTACTGCATCTAAACATTAAACTTGCATTCTTTCCTTAAGCCACAAAAAAAAAAAAGGTATTTAAGACTACTAAACTACCATTGAAATTACTATTTTTTTAAAATACCTTTTAGTGCTATCATTTCAAATATTTTAATAAAAGCCCCAATACAACAGAGTGCACTATTTCAGGAAACACATTATTCCCTAATAAGGAAACCAAGGAGCAAATACCTTAAAAGTAAAATGTACACATAAGTCTTGCTCCAATTAGAGAGTTTTAAGTTTAAATCAACTAGTGCAGCAAGAATTGAAGTTTCATTGCTGATGATGATCAAAAGTCAGCATAAGGACGAAACTTAACAAGTTTCAGTGCTAACATAAATATTTTACTATATGGCAGGCATACTGAGCTGCAACAGTGCTCTAACTCAAGACATACCAGCTGAACTCAGCTATCTGCACCTGAAGTAATACAACTACTTCCAAAAGCTCTAGGGAAGGCAGAAGAGTGTTACACTTGTCTTGCTATCACCATTTTTATCATGAGGTAACATAAGGTTGCAATATGCTTGTGGAGTACATCACACCATCCTCGTAATTACTCCTCACAGTAGAAGCAATAAAGAAATGTGGTTGACAAGGTCTCAACTTTCAGATTCACACTTCAGAAACTACTAGTGCAGTTAATTGCTAAAAATCACATGGAGCTCACCTTTGTGGAAAAGGAAAAAAGAAGAACTTTATTCTTATTTTTTCTGAAGTTATTTAAAAGCTGCTGAAGGACCTGTAAATGAACCATGGCAGAAAAATGAATAACTTTTATCTACAGGTCATCTTACACACACTTAATTCATGTTTTCAATCTCCAAGCAGGCTATACTGTACTTAATTATTTGTAAAGTCAAGCAGAGCCGTAACAAAAATCATTACTAACATAATTAATGGACCAAAAGTAATGGAGATGCTGGAACTTTGCATTTTTCAATGGTGCACATGGAAATCCTACTGTGAAAAAGTAATCAGACCACTAAGAGATAGATTCAGAAGCCACTTGTGTCAGTGCATAGACTTCAACAAAAAGTTACTTATGTCACACACTAGCTCAGAGTCTGAGTTTTTTCATTTTAAAAATGCACACATTTATCCTAAAAACTCCAAGGTCTGTTTAAACTTTCTGTCCTACATCTGAGTTCAGCGCTTCTTGGAACTTATCTTCTTAAAATAATCAGTGAGATGTATGCCCCTCCCCACTCCCACTCTCATCTGTTGCTCTGTTTACAGTAGGATCCAGCTTCCCAGACTCTGCACAGACCTTGAAATGCCAATAATCCGCCCACACACAACGTTCTTCTGGTGGGGAAGCAAATAATCCAGAGCCTTGTGTATAATAGTGATACTGTTATTTTCAAAAGAAGTATGTCCACATCTGGCAATGGTAGCTCCAGAGAACTGTGCAGAAGCCATACACAATGGGAAAAGAGGAATTTTCTGTACCATGACTGTAGCTTTTTCCCACTGCGCAATAAATATTTTTGAAATTGTATTTATTCACTGATAAATAGATAAACTTAATCAAGATAATTCTTAATCAAGAATTATTTCACTACAAGACTAACAAATCTTTGACAATCAAATAATGATGAATGTTTGTATCGATGCTACAATTTTGGACAATATCTAGAACGTAAAGTGGTAATTATATGTCACTTATGAGCTCCTGAGTAAACGTTAGCCAGCCTGTTACAAGTGAAAACAAGGTACAAATGACAGATTTTTTGGCCTCGTTTCATTGTACATGAACATATAAACTAAGATTTATTTTACTGGGGAAAAAAATACACAACAGGCAATTTAGCAAGAGCTGTACTACTTATATTTGCATTTTATTTAGCCACATTAAGAAAAGAAACAGAAGTGACATTCTTTTAAACTATAAGAAATTGGCTTCTGTGTTATTGTTGTTATTATTAAAGTACAGGTCAAATAGTGAATTTCCTATAGGAGAATACAAAAATAAATCCACAGAATTTGCTTAAATGAAATGGATCAATTTCATCCCCACTGGGAATTTAGGTATTCTGGAGTAAGAAACAACTCTAAAAGGGAAAGGTAATGAACGTTTTTGCATCAAAGAGAAATAAATTCTACACTTGCAGGAATATCATCCTGTATGTTTTCAGTCCAAAACAGAAATACTTGATCATACTCAAGCAGAAGTCACACGTTCTTTGTAAGAGTCCACATGGATTCAAACATACTCCCCATTGCTACACATTGTGAGTCATCTGTATGCGATGAAATTTTACCTCTTGCTTTTGAGAATTATTTTTTCTGTAGAGATTTTCAGGTTAGCCTATAGTATTTTTTAAGCCTTCAAAGCCAGCCCTGCCTGGGACAGGATTATGGGACAGGATTACTGGGACAGGTAGAGGTTACCATTTCTTGCAAAGTGCTCCAATAGACTTTCATTTTCCTGATGAATGATGATATCCAAAGCAAAAATAATTAAATCAATACAACAGTTATTCCTAAGAGATTTGTATTAAGAATAGTATTCAAAAAAAAAAAATTCTTAAAAAAAAATATTTCAACTGCCCAGACATTTAATAACCCTTTACACTTAGAAAGCTTATAGAGTCTCTTTGAGATGCAAAACTGTTGAAATAATCAAACAAGGTAGTCTGAATGAGAATTACTGCAGGATTGTAAAGCTATCCTCACTCATCTTCTTTTTCAAGCAGTCCCCAATATTTCTGTGTGGATAATCTGAAATGATTGCATTTCAAAAGCAATGAACCACCTGTCCTTACACTTCACAGGTCCTCACTATCTTACATCATGACAGAAAAACAGTGGTCTCCAAACAAAGCAGGACACTCCTTTCTCTGTTCTCATATATTCAACTACTTCTATTTAAAAATCTAGGGATGAAATTCAACTTGTAATAAAATGTGTCAGCAGAGCTTGCAAACTGTATGTTCTGCAGTACGAATGAAAAGGAAGGGATAATTTCACAAAAAACAGTTGAAGCTTTTAATTACTGTGTATTACCCACCTCCCACTGTAACACAGATATATAGTGTCCTTGTTATACCGTATTAGGAACACCATCAATGGTAATACATGTTGTACATTTGGATTGTAGGGACTGTTTTTTTCCAGGCTTTTGTTGTAATCCAAAATTCAGAACAGAAAACCTGGGGTGGCATGTTGTTAATGCTAGAGTTTGCAAAACACAGAGCGATGGCTGCAGCCACAACAACAGGTAGGACACAAACACCACGTACAGGCCATTTTTTAAGCCTTGCATACAAGCAAATCTAGTTTTACAGGTGGAAGTAATTCATATCCCATAACAGAATGTTTCCCTGTTTGTTGTATCTCTGTTTGGTTGGGGAACAGATATATTGAGCAGATGGAATCTTTTCAACTCTGCAAAACGGTTACAGTTGCTTAGCTAATAAGCTTCATCAAAAAAAGTCACAGCCTTTCCCCCTTCTCTAAATAATCTTTTTTTAAATTCCACAAACTATTCCTTTGCAACTATGCTTATCTACAAAAGAATAATCAAAATTTCTGTGTAGTCTATACTTTTAAGTCAAAAGACAAAGTAATGCTTATTCAGTCTACACCACCAGATGAAAGTTACAGAAGAATTTCACTTAGTTTCTCGAATTTATTTATGAAACAAGAAATGCAAAGCACTACAATGCAACAAGGTTATTCAAAACATTTTACTATCACTTGTCTCAGTTATTTCCAAATAAAGACGTTAAAAATTTATAAAGCCATTTCCAAGCTCTAGTACCAGTTGACTCCTCTGTGACTATTTTCTTATGATAAAACAATTTTATATATTAAAAACTTCCTGAATTATTTTGCTTTCACAGTATAAAATGCCAAATAATCACAAATAGCTTCCATTCTATCATTTAGGAAAAAAAAAAAAAAAAGCAAGTCACCACATCAAAAAGGTGTGAACCAGTTTTTGGCATGATGAAGTTACAATTAATGGACCCAAACCCCAACTTATTTTCAGCGATAGTTGTACAACCCATTATCCTCGTTCCAGACACAAAGATCACTGAATCATACAATAGTTTGGATTAAAGATCATTTAGTTTCAAACCATGCCATCATGAGCAGGGATGTCACCTACTAGATTCAAAGTCCCATCCTAACTGGCCTTGAACACTTCCAGGGACAGGGCATCCACAGCTTCTACAGGTAACCTGCTCCACTGCCTCACTACCCTCACAGTGAAGTATTTCTTCTTATTACCCAATCTAAACTTATTCTCTTTTACTTTGAAGCCATTATCCCCTTTCCCATCACTGTAAAAAGCCTCCCTCCAGATTTCTTTAGACCCCCTTCATCAGTGAAAGGTGGCAAGAGCCTTCTCTTCTCCAGACTCAGTAACCTCAATTCCCTCAGCCTTTTCTCATAGAAGAGGTGTTCCACCCATCTAATAATCTTCATGGCCTCCCCTCTGGACTTGTTCCAACATGTCCATATATTTTTTGTGCTGAGAAAGCTGAAAGAGTGGAGCAGAAGAGGAAAATCACCTCTCTTGCCTTGCTGGCCACACCTCTTTTGATGCACTCCAGGACAGCTTTGGCTCTCTGGGCTGTACAGAATAAACACATCTGCACCACTCCAGGCACCACCCCCTCACAGCTACTGCACAACATGAACTCTGGCCAGAATTAGGACAGCATCTTACCACAACCTTATTTCAGGTAGTTGTGCAGGGTAATAAGAAGGCTCATGGAGACCTTTTCTCCAGGCTAAACGAATTCCAGCTCTCTCAACTGCTCCTCATAAATCTGAGACTCCAGACCCTTCACCCTTCCAGGGCATGTCATTCTCTGGACACGCTCCAGCAGCATCTCAGTGTCCTTCTTGACCAGAGGGGCCCAGAATTGGATACAGTGCTCAAGGTGTGGCCTCACTAATGCTGAACACAGAGGAAGAATCTGATCCTGCTAGACACAAAGTTTCTGATACAAGCCAAGATGCCACTGGCCTTCTTGGCCACTGTCATGGATTGAAAGATAAGTGTGTATTCTATTTGCCATCTGTTAAAGGTGTGACAGGTAATGTTCTGTTAATTGGGCAGTTTTTCTTATCTCTTCCAAAATCAATCCTCCCTCTGGGAAATATCTCCCGTTAATGGGCCACTGAGTGTCATTTCATGACTGATAAAATTCCATCATCCCATTGGGAGATGCTCCACCCAAGAGGGAAGAGCTACATATTCCTCCGTGTATGTATTCTGAGATTTTGGGATACCAGAGAGGCCACTCCACTGGATTCTCAGAGAAGCAGCTCTTTTCTCACTGGATTCTCCAGAGGAAAACGCCACCCTTCCACAGGATCATTGCTTCAACAGAACTACATCTGTCACTCCAGGAGGACTGCAGCCACCACCTCAATTGGACTGCTATCACCAGGGTGTCAGGTCATATTCTGACTCTGTCAGTGTTGTTTTGCATTACTGTATCATTTATTTTATTTTTTCCCCTTACTTAATAAAGAATTGTTATTCCTGCTCCCATATCTTTGCCTGAGAGCCCCTTAATTTCAAAATTATAACAATTTGGAGAGAGGGGGTTTACATTTTCCATTTCAGGGGAGGCTCCTGCCTTCCTTAGCATACACCTGTCTTTTCAAACCAGGATAGCCACCTGGGCAAACTGCTGGCTCATGTCCAGGCACTGTTGACCAGCACCTCCATGTTGTTTCTCACCACACAGCTTTCCAGCCACTCTGCCCCAGCCTGTAGTACAGCAGGGGGCTGTTGTGGCCAAATGCAGGACCTGGCATTTGGTCTTGCTCAACCTCACACCAGTGGTCTCAGCCCACTGAAACTTCTGCAGAGTCTTCTTAACCTCCAGAAGACCAACAATCCCACCCATCTTAAGTTTACAAACCTACTGAGATTGCACTTGATCCTCTCGTCCACATCATCAGTAAAGATGTTAAAGAGGACTGGCCTCAACACTGAACCCTGGGAGACACCACTGGTGAGTTGATGTCAACTGGATGTGGCACCATCCATCACCACTCTCTGGGCTCATCTACCCAGCCAGTTTTCAACCTGGCAAAGGGTGTACATGTCCAAGCTTTTCCAGGAAAATGTCATTGGAAAATAATAAAAAAAAATATAATAAAGTAATAACAAAAATGTAAACTAGTAATGTGAATAATGTCATGGTAAAATAATCAGTAATAGAACTGCTTCATGAGTAATTCTTCAACTCCTGAAGACAACGGATTTGGTTTTTAAAGCTATGTATTAAAAATTTGCTGATAGCTAATTTATCAACTAAATTCACCATGTCAAAATAAACAAATGTATACGACAAAGTTAATATGCAGGCATTTCACATGTATGTACTAACAGTAAAGAAAGATGTTGCTTACACAGTAAGAAATCAGCAAGTGATAACAGCCATTCCTGCTAGAGCAACATAGTCCTCTAAAAAGAAAAAAGTTTATGAAGAGCCAAAATTCTGCAAAGCTTCTAACACTCCCACTCGCTCAGCTCCAGAGCACTACTAAAACTAGCATGGTTCTCTTTCTAGCGAGTGTCGTGGTTTTAGTTCGCTAATTTAGAATTTTTCACTAATTTTGAGATCTCTCAGCTAATGGACTTACTTCTTGCTGTGAGATAGGATTAGGAGAAAGGCAAAGCAGGCTCAAACTTCAAAAGTATATAAAGAAAATTTATTGACACTAACTAAAAAGGAAAAGAAAAAGTAATAAGAATCAAAACAAACTCTTCAGACTACTTCCCCTCTCCTACCTCACTTCTCTTGAACACTGACAATGTAAAGAACTAAACTCAAACTCTCAGTCAGTTTACTACTTCTGACATATTCTTAATACATTTCACTCAGGGAGAAAAGGCCTTCTTGTTAAGGTTCTGGAGACTTCTCCATGAGAGGGAAAACACTGTTCTCTCGTGGTTTTCTCAAGACTAGCAGCTGCTCGGAAGAAAATCTGCTATCGTGAAGTCTTTCTCATTTTAACAAGCCTTCTCACAGCCTGTCAATGGGCCATGTTGACTTACGAGGTATTATTTTAAAAATAAACAGTTCAAAGGCAAAAGTCTCCGTTCTNTCTCTCTCTCTGCCTGATGCTTGAGGCAACTCTCACAGAGCACAGTCCCGTGAGGGCCGGCGGAGGGGGGGGCTCGGCTGGGCCCTCAGCCGGGCTGTAACAAGCAGCTCGATGTTAACAGAGCTGGCTCCATCCGGCCTCCAACAACTCCCTCCCTGCCCCCTGGCAACCGATGAGAAGAGAAAGAGAGAGAAAAGAAAATGCCCAAGCCACAGCAGGGCCGCCCGGGCCCAGCCCGGCCCGGCCCTGGACACGGGCCAGGCTAAGTTACCTCTCTGCTGGCCGGAAATGAAAGAAGGCTCTTCCCAGCTTTTCGTCGTTTAACATGTGTTTTTCACAGAAGTGTGTCTAATTTCTCAGTAGCTTCTTTACCTGCCTATCAAACTAGGACAGCGAGTTATATTAGACATACTTTTCATCTACATTAAACATCATCATACGCTGTATGTCATCATGTCATCCTTTGTTCCTCTCTGAAACCAGAGAAAGACAGTTTCTGAGATGAGGAGTTTTGCAGATTCATATTAGACACATTTATTTCGGTCATCTTTAGCATGACTACTGTTACTTTCATTTGATGTCCAAACGGTTCAAGACATCAGTAAGTACTCAGTACACCTTCACCAGTTCCATGTTGCTCATGATTGTGTGGGTCCCACCCCACATTTACCCTAAAACATTCTTTACAGTCTGAAGGGTCCCAGCCTATTTGGCTGGTTCTGACACATGGTTACTAATCATCCTTGTAGCCCTTCTCTGAACCTTTTCAAAGTCTAATATATGCTTTTTGAGATGAGATATTGAAACTAAACACAAAATTGAAGCTGTCACAAACCATTAAGCCCATAATGATTTTGTTTAGCTTCTTTTTCTTTGCCAAATATTTCCAACTGTCACTGGAATCCATGGTTTCATGAAACAATAGTTCTGTTGACTATAAGGGTCATTTCCATCCCCACCATCAACAATGTGAAGCTAAAATCTCAGAAAATTTTAGCATCACATTATTACTCTTATCCTGTCTTTGCCCAGATAAATACTGACCCAGGATAGGAGATTCCTGCTGTTGTACCATGAACATAAACAGATTAATTAAAACCCCCAAAACTATTAGGTGTATATTTTCTTATATCTATATAATACAGGCCAAATCTATTACTATTAATAATATTTATTTTTCTTCTAAGGAATGGGTTTACCTTCATTTTTCCACTGTATTTTGGATCTGAAATTGTTTCAAAGGCTGCATCTTTGCTTAACTGCACAAAATCTGGAAAACTTGAAAATACCTGGCTGCAAACTCGTTTGATATGCGCTTCCTGGAAAAAAAGCAGAAAGATCGAATAAGTGTTAAAAATCAGAGCTATATTAAGCCATGCAAGGAGTTAAACAGGTCGAAATATGATCTGCCAAAGTATCTCAAGCAGAGTTATGTGGTATTTAATTTAGTTCACTACAAAACTGCTGGATAAAGCATAGCCTGTGTGTTTTGCTTTGTTTCATTTAAAAACAAAAGAGATTCATAATGTGAAATCATGGATCATATTCAAAATTTCTTCTCCTGGCCAAAATTGTCAGTTTGAAAAAATTATTTTGCCTCGAGGTTTGCATTACCCAACGGTTGTGCACCAACACTTCTCTTGACCCTCTAGCATAACAAGCCAGTATGGGAATTACATTACAACAAAAACTGTACAGGAAATGCACTTAAGCTGTTCAAAAGCCACATAAAGCTCCATTGCTAAATTTAGCTCTGAACTTAAACATGACCTCACACTTTAGGTCCACTTTTCCAGAGAGAAAGAAAAAATCATATCTCTCAGAATAACGAAGACTAACACACTAATTGCCCTCAATACTCAAGGTAAGAAACACTACGAAGTATTCATTTCTTTAGTACATGTTGGTAAAATTAATAATTATGCATGATGCAGATGACTGTAAGTCACAAAATACTTGGACTCTGTTATTTCAGAGGTTATTTAAATATCAGATGTTATTATAACAAAAGCTACCTATGCAATACGTAAAAAAGCCCACTGAAACATCTGGGTATATGCTGTGTGTAATGTGCTTGACACTAAAAGTAACATTTATGAAAAAGCAAAACTGCTTTAATGGAACAAACTCGCAATATTAGCTAGGACATTCTGATTTCTCTTCCTTGACAGATTCTAAGAGAAAGTTGTAACGTCCCTAAATCCCCTTCCTCATTCCCGGATCTTAAGTCTCACAAACAAGCATTTCTGAAACTGCCGTTTGTGGGTCTTGTTGCTTGCCATAGTAACAGGATAAGCTGATACTCATCTTTCATTGAGCAATTTCTTGTAAAACATGTTTCTCATTATTTAAACAAACTGAGCTATCAACATAAAGTACTAGAGAAAAAAAATCCATTCTAATTATCTGTTATTTGTTTGTTTGCACAAAGACATTCCTCTTACAGGCACTCTTCACAAATGTAACAAAAATGGCACTACTAGAAATCATAAAAAAATTACTCTTTCTCCTAATCTCTTTGATGTTTTATAACCTTTACTTTCAAACACGAATCAACTAAATGAACATGTTGTTCTGTATAACATCTTTATAAGGTATGCATTCTGTATGACTGAATGGAAAAGGAATTTAACAAAATATCTTAATTGCAGTTAGTTAAGACTTACAAAGCAGGCCAGTAGCAATTTTCATTCAAGAGTTTCCATCCCATTAATTTTCCACGAGTCCATTTTTTAGAAACTTCTGAAACTAACCTGCAGCTTGCTAGTGTTGTCTGTCTGCAGCAGTGCAGCGTGATTTGCAACCTTCTGCAGGATCATTAGGTAACTGAAGCGCAACGACTTAATAGTTTCACCATATGCATTTACCTACAAAAAAACCCAGTTTATGCAAACAAATACTACTGAAAATAAGTAATAATCTCAAATAAATGCTATTCTTACCAGGTTTAATGCATTAACAATTCTTAGTACTATATCTGATCCCCAAGAGATGAATGCTGTATTTCTGATAAAAATGAACAAAGTTTTGTTTTTCCTGCAGCTTTGTGACCCTATTAATAAAAAATCTTCTCAATAAGAGAAAAACCCTACAGCTATGTTCATTGCTTTATAAACATTTCAGATAGTAACTTCTACAGATATCGCATGGAGACAACCAAGAATTCTTCAGTAAACAAAAAGATGGTAACTTTACAACTAATTAAATCAAGCAAGAGTAGTTTGAATGACTGCTTACCTTTTAACTGCTAACTTCACTTTTCTCTCCAGCAAAAGTCGATAAACTTTACAAATATCTCAAATAGCATAATTCAAGCTTCAGACATTCTACAGTGCAACAGTAACTGTGCAACAGTATCAGCTATCTTCCTAGTCATGGCTGGCTGGCTTGTTCAATATTTGTTTTCCTTTGCCTTCTCAGTTTACTAAATGTCACAGTTAACTTTGGAATAAGACAGTCCATAAAAGCACTGAACTATCTGTAGGCCTGCCTACTGCCCTTTTGTGAATCAAGTCCACCAGCATTTCTTTTTTTCTACAAAATATCACTAGAAACAAAAGCCTGCTAAGAGGGCTAGTATCCACGGCATATTAAACAAAACTGATAAGGGGATTGCTCATAAAGAAAGATGCAGGAGACTGAAGAAGCTACATCATTTGGAAAAAAACCTCAAAACACTTCACAAGAATCAAAGCAGGCCAGAGAGATAAAAGGGAGAAACAAGCATGTGACATATGCTTCTAAATGCTTAAAAGATGCGCTTAATCTGAGCCTACTGAGTAAGGTAGGCAAAACAAATACAAAGCCAGACTGATCAAGGTTTAAAGAAGTCCAGAGAAGATTGAAGAAATCTGCAAAGCTGTTACTCATGGACAAAGTTCAGCTTGCGCTCTGTGGCTGCTGTTATAGTTCTCCCCTCATGAAGCAAGGCAAAGTGAATGTTTAATGGCACAGAAAGGCACAACTGCAGTTACAACACAACAAACAGCCCTGCTGGGTTCAGCATGCCTTCCATTTGCAGCTCCTGCACAAACCATCTGAGGCACCTGGAAGCAGCATGCCTGACACATTCTGAACATCTCAATGCAGCACCCTTGCCAGTATCAACCATATCACAGGTGCATTTATTAATACAAAAGAACCAGAATTTACTGCATATGTAACAATCACCTGCTCAGGGCATGCAAAACAGCTTTGCAGCAACTCCCAAGTGCTTAACCCTATCATGCTGGTGATGCAGCTCCCCATGCTTCCAGTTGGGATTTCCCAAACAGATGGGCTACAACTAGGCAAACATTTCAATCAGCTCTTCATCAGCAGAGAGTCTCTCAAGAATTTCAGAAGACTATGCTCTAAAATCCAAACAGTGCCAAGTTCTTACTTTGTAACAGCAGTTCTTCCTTTTCCGGCCACTGTTGCAGCTACAGGGCTCTCCTGCTCTTAACACCAAGGTTACATCATCTGTCTCTAGCACAGCCTGGTACACTGCTTTCTGGAATTCAGTTAAGGAACAAAACACCATCTGCCAAAGAGAAAACACAAGAAACACTATCATGTGCAGTCCACAACGAAAGGCAAAAAACCACTGCATCAAAAAACACAAATCACAGATCACTGAAAATTAAGTAGAAATAAATACTACACTTGCTCAAATAGTTACAGGAAATTATTCTACCACCAAATGAAAAAAAAAAGTGGATCTTGATATCAAAAGAGCATGAAACTGTTGCAAAAATGTATGCATACTTATTTTATTCCACCCCAAAAATCTACAAAGAACCTGCTGTTATTTTGCTCAAAACCTTTAAATATGGTTTTTGTGAAGGAATAGGAGGAGGAAGGAAAAGTGAGAGAAGTAAATGCATAATGTTAGTTACAGGTTTCTCTCTGTTTTGCAAGGTGCTTGATTTGCCCTTTCTTTCCCCTTTTCAGGCATTAGCTGTAGGGCAGTACTGCAAGCAGAAGTGGGACAAACAGAATAAACAATGAGAAGGCAAGGATCTGCACAGTGCTATGACCAAAACTCTGATCCCTCTTCTTAAAGACCATGGGTGGCATCTCCATGACATCTTTAGTCTTAAGCAGCAGGAGACAGAAATCCCAAGATCATTTCTTAACCTATGCTATCCCCATAGTAGCAGCACCATGCTGAGCTATAATAATACAGCAGTAACTTGAACATATACTCACATTAACAAGATAATGAAAAGAATAAAACCTGCTAGATTCAGAAAAGAGATTGACTGATGTTTGTGTTAATCTTTCCTTCAGAAGACAGCCTAGATGACATTATTATAAACTAAGGATGAAGAAAAAATACCAAATTTTGAAAATAAAACCAGCTGCAAACTTACATAGTTGTCAACTCAGAAGAAAAAACTCAGCAGAACTCTTAGCTATAGCAATAAAGTATTATCACTTCATATAATATTTACAATTGCATCAGATGAACAGGATTACAGACTTATCACAGAATCAGCTTGTCTGAGAATTTTCTTTTATTTTGGGATCGAAAATGAGGAAATTAAAAGCATACTGTTTCATACACAAAGTGTCAAAATGCAAATTCAGAAGTTCTGCATAGAATTTTAAAAAAATTACACACATTTCTTTTGGCTAAGAGATAAGGACAAAAACATACACAAAACAGGTGTGTGAATCACTAGTCAGAAGACTAGCTGAGCATTTTCATGCTTGATTAATTCAATTTCCATGTGCAATCATTGTAATTATGTGAACGAAGTACACTATTTTAAGTGCACTTTTTCCAAGGCTAAGGATTCTTCTTAAGTTAAAAAGATGAAGAGAAAACCATAAACTACAGACATGATGCAAGAGAGAAAATACAACAAGAAAACACAAAGGAAGAGATACATTCATTAGCATTGTATTTGAAATGTGAAGGCACTCTTACTCTGTCTTCCTTTTTCGGCAACTGATCACTGATAAGCGCTTTGGTACGTCTCAGAAACCAGCCAGACATTATTCTTGCTAGCTTCACCATGGCCTTACGACCTGTTGCTAGCTCTCTTTTAGTTGCAGTGTGCCTCTGGCCATGCTCCACTGGATCAGAAAATTTCTTCTTGAAATGTACTCTGCTACCTAAAAGACCTGGTACAGCCCTATTAAAAAACAAAAGGGGATAGGGGATTGATTCACTGATTTAAAGCATACCATAAGTTTTTTTTTTTCTGACTAACAGCAAGATACCTTAAAGTAGCAGTCATTAGAGAAACTATTAAATGTTTTAAGTACAAATAGAAACACATGCTGTTTTAAGACATGCCATTTTTCATTTGTTTTCTGTGATTCTCAAATGCTAAGACATTACCCTTAGAAAAAGGTTTCAAATCTCAAGAAAAAAAAGTTTAGCAGAACAACAGAAATCACAAGTATACAGAATCTCTAAACTACAAGGCTGCTAGTGTTGAGCACAAACTGGAAGCTAAGCAGTCATGTTTTCAATTTTAACTAGTTTTATCAAATCAGAACATGCAGATATTACAATTAACTAAATAAAATCTTGAGAAACCAAATAGTAAGAAGAATTTAGTAATTGCTGGCAGCATTACACATTGGAACAATTTACTAACAACATCAGCATAGTTTTAATGAACCAGCTGCAACACTAAGCTTAAAATATTGTTCCTGGTATTTCTGTTCTGTATGTCCTTATATTTAAAGTATGTTTGCTTTGTTTTTCCTCTGCAAAGCATTCCTCTGTAAAGGAGGTTGAGATTTGTATGTACAGTCATTTGCACCTCTCCTTGACCATTAAAAGTTTTTTGGGACAAGACTGTTACTTTTCAAATATGTGCACTTGTGCATTTTGAAACAAAAGCAAAATACTACTTTCATCCTCCAAGTAGGTCAGAATGAGCTGCACATACTGGACAGAGCAAAGGCACTATGCTGGTCAAGGTTGTGTCATGATTCCCTATCTACTGGACAAAGGACAGAAGAAAAAAAAGAATGTCCTTTCGGCAAAAAAAGAAAAAAGAAACAAAAGAAAGGTAATATGGGAGGTAGAGAAGAATAATTTTAACTACTTCTCAAATTCCCCAAAGAAGCCAGCTGAGATGAACCCCAAATGTATTAAGTAACTGCAAAATATCAGGAGCTTACCTCCCCAGTAAGTTATAGTCTCAAAAAAGCAGCTGTTTTGAGGTTGAGGATTGTGTTTTGTTATTCTTTTATAACACAGATGGGTCCATATCATCCAGTCATACCCCAACTCCACCACGCAGTTAACACACAGAGGTGTTTAAACATAAAAGAAAATATTTTATTTACCAGTCCATAACACACCAAAGTTCCTTCATATTGTTTTGAAGAATGGTTCCAGTAAGACCTATGCGAACACTGCATTTTAATGACTTCATGGTTTGAGTTATTTGAGCCTTTGGATTCTTGATTCTATGTGCTTCATCCACTATCACAGCAGACCACTCTATACTGCAGATCAAAAAAAATGTCATTAATTGACATTACTTGTCCCATCATCCCACGTACATACAAAAAGTGAAGTCAGACACACAAATAGCTGTGATTGCATTATAACACATTATTACTTTTTGATTTTCCTGGTTTTTTTGTATTATATTACTCCATTTCCTTATATTGTTTGCTTAGTAAATTCAATTACCATAGTTGAGCATAATGGCTAAACTACATCACCAAATAAATGAGCTACTGCTACCTGTATTAAATGTTTTCTGTGAAGAAAGCAGCATTCAATATCTGGACCAACGAATGCAGCACATCTCACTAAAATTAACTCCACTTATAATTAAGATTTACAAAAAATACGTAAGTCTCCGAAGGTAAACTACTGAAATACACTTAACATAGGTATGCTTCATTTTACCAACAGAAATTATCCCAGGCAAATACCAGTGAACTGAAAACATTAGAATCTGCATGGTTTTCTACAAGAAAGTATCACTCAAGAATATATAGATACAATACCAGTACAACAGAAGAATTTCAATATTTTGGGATTGTGATGAGAAGGAACTTAGCTCTAAGCAGTGACCAAAAGATATTTTGCAGGCAGCTCAAGAATAAAACTTAGGGGTAGAATGACCTGTACACTGAGATAGTAATAAAGAAAGTCTTCAAGTCCTTAGGAAGAGATTTACTGACTTATGAGTTCACTTTGTATATCTGAATATTTCAGAACACAACCATATCCAGATTGATATGCTGCAAAAAGCTGAAACAGACATGTTTAGAGATGTTTAGTAGAAAACCTGTCTCTGAGCAAGCTGCATTTAGTTCACTAATGAAGGCTGATCTTGTGGCATTTTTCCTACCCACCAAATACAATTATTCATATTCAAGTTCCTATGTTCCCAAAATATTCTAAAAATTGGAGTTTTCTGAGAAGTCTAACAGACGTTCATATCCTAGCTGCTTCCATTTAAATCTCTCATACTGATTTACTTGCATAACTGAGCATACGTATTCTTTTTCCTGATAGCTAATTATTTAAGAGCAGCTTTGGGGGCCAATTCATCACTGTAGTGAAGCATGACACTTCTGGTGTCAAGATCAACGGCCCATCCAGTCATATCCTCTGCAGAAACACTTTGGTAAATCTGCATCGCCAAATAAATGAAATGTATTTGCAGGCAGTTACACCAGATCTGCTCCACACACGCACAAGCATGAAGAGTTCCTCAGAAGAAACACAAATAGTTAGTGGGCTGATAACAAAACTACTCTTCTATCTGTACTTCTCTACTCTCTGTACTTCAGACCTGAGCACAGAGACAAGGATCTGATTGTTTTGATGATGGATCTCCAGACAGCTAAGGTACACTTGGTGGCCTGGGCCATTCCCAACACCTGAAATGCCAGTATCTGCAGATCCACTTATATCAGCTGCTGAGCACTTGCTGCTACCACCAGCCATTGATACAACTCGTATCCTACTTCCAAGAAGACACAGGGGAAATGGACCTCTAAGATTGGATGAAAATCTGTGGGTTTAGATCTCAAAGCTTTCAGGGCTCAATAATTTCATCAAGCTGGTGAAAAGAGCAAATAACAAGGAAAATACCTTTTTGAACATTTGCTAAAAGTTCCAGGTGATTGTTCTCCTTACACTGTACTAAAAGACATAAATACCTTCCATGTATCTTTTAGCAGTCATCAAGTTTCAGGCAGGTAATTCCTGCGTCTTTCAGAGAACATTTCATAACTGCGTTACCAGCAAAGATTGGTTTTATGGAGACTATTCAAACACCTACTGCTACCAAGTGTCCATTACAAAGACAGTTGTATTAAGTCTGGCTGAGATGGAGTTAATTTTCCCACAGCAGCTCTCATTGGTCCGTGGGTAGTCGGAAAGCTGTTGTGAACACACCAGTGCTTCGGCTACTGCTGAGCAGCGCTGGCAGAGCATGAGCACCGTCTCTCAACATTCCCCCCACATCAGTAGACTGGGAATGCGTAAGATCCTGGGAGGGGACAAAACTTGGCCAAAACAACCAAAGAGTTAACTCACCCTACATGGTATCAGCTCACATACAAAAGCTAAGGACAGGAGGAGGTATAAGGCATTTGTTACTTATGATGTTTGCCTTTCAGAGCAACTGCTATGTGTGCGGAAACCCCACTTCTCAGGAAGTGGGTCAAACTGCTAGCTCATGGGAAGCAGAAAACAAACCCTTTTCCCCCCTCTTTGTTTGTGCATGCCTCAACTTTTGCTTTAGTAAACTGCTTTAATGTCAACTAAACAGCTGGTTTTTATCTTAATTTCTCTTCCCTGTCCAGCTGGGAAGGGGACTGATAGAGTGGTTTGATGGGCACCTGGTGTCCAGCCAAGGTCAACCCACCGGAATTGTACACGTTAAATTCAGTAGCACAGGATAAATTCAATAGTACAGGGATTCTTCTCTGTAGCACAGTGAGTCAATGGATTTAACAGTAAATATATTGTACAGAAAAAAGTCCTTGAACAATGCACAATTAGACAGTTAAAATTCAGTGTGTACAAAAACACATTAAAACTATTACCTGTTAAATTCATCCAAATACAGGCGAAGTATCTCATATGTTGTAAGAGCAACTTCACATTTCCCTTGCTTGATGCGACTCAGGACGTCGTCTTTCTTACTGCCATGTAAGACAGAGACTTTAAAGTATCCCCATGTGTCTAACTCATCCTTCCAGTTGTACAGCACTGAAAGAGGGGCCACTATGAGGAAAGTCTGAAAACAAACATATATTATAGCGTCACTCAAAAAACTACAACATAGCAATTTCTCAATAACGGAAGTCAAGACCTTGACTGTTTTACTGCCCGGAGGAGTTTGACTATTTAGTTTTGTCATTTCAAAGGAAATACCTTTCATATCAATATGGAAAATATCTAAAGTTAATATAAATTCAAAACGAATCAGTTTACCCTGAGTATGTATATAACACAACAGAAAAATACTGTCATACTAAAATTAAATAATAAAAAGGACTACTTGCTTGAATTATACTCTTAAAAATTGCAGTAAGATCTGAAACATTATCATTTTGCTTTGTTATAGCATCTGTATACCATAAAATGTTTTACAAATGGAGAAAAAAAAAGGATGAAGAGAGTAAGCAGCTTCCTGAAATCTACAAGTCTAGTCATCATGTGACTTGAAAACAGATAGTCCTGAAAAGAGTTAAAAAAATTAGGACCGCTCATACAATTTACTTAGTATCACAGGATAAAAAAATCAATGAGGTAAGAAGTGACTTTGGGACATTTACAGTCCAACTTTATAGTCAAAGCAGTGGCAACACTGACTTCAAACCTAGGCTTAGCCAATCGAGGTCTTCAAAACCCCGTTAAGGATGGATGGGGTCTACAACCTGTGACCTGTTTCAACATTAAATGTCCTCAAAGCAACATTCTTCTCTCATTTTTAGTCAAAACCCTTTCTGTTCCTTTGCACATGAAGTGCTATCCCTTTACCCCTTCCTCTCAGCCTGTATTTCCTGAGAACCATGTATCCATTATTCACAGAGCTACAGTTGTATGACCCATTATGCCAGTCAAATTCTCTAACTATTCCAGCAAAATAAAAATAATAATGGAAAATAGAAATCACACGGTTTCTGTAATGGGTAAAATTACAATGATCTTCAGATTTATCTTACTTGAACAGAACTTGTACACGTATCTTTTATTTGCTGTCACTGTATTTGACTACCTAGATTATCAGCCAGACTTACTCCGACATTATGACAGCCAATCAAGAATACACAGGACATTACAAGGCTATTAGCAATACATTTTCCAAACATATGGAATTCTCTTAATTAAATAGCCTGTTACTCTAGATTTTTTTTTTTTTACTTTAAAAATATCATCACACAACACCAATTTTCTATTTACTGACATGGGCTTTTCAATGCACTCTAGCCATAAATCTAACCCAGACACCTCCAAATATTTTCCATTAGTGCAGATGAACAGTAGTAACAGATTAGACAATAATAACTAGAGAGAGGGTACTATGGCAGCCTGGAAAACTGAAGGCTTCCCAAACACTACTAAGAAAGGCATGAAATCCTACTTCAGCAGCTGAATTTCAAAAATTAATGTACATAAACTCCTAGAACAAAGATACAAACAAACAAATCCAAGCATTACTTTTCATCAAAATCCTTAAGCTAGTATCACTAAAAGTTGTACCTTCTTGGGGTTACAATCAGAGCCCTTTTTCATTGTCCTCAGTAAAAACTCCGGCATATTATTTTCAATATCCTCACGTGTTCCCTTTTTGTGCAACACTGCAGCCAAAAATGAAATGACCTTGAGAAAGAAAACAATTCTCAGTGACTATGTATAACAAGAAATTGAATGAATTCCACAAAAAATAAACATCTAGGACAAAATCCTGGACAGGACTTTGGTGGTTTGGTTTGGTGTGGGGCAAATTTTTTTTCTGGGGGGTGCAGGCAGGGGGTGTTTGTTGGTTTTAAATAAATCTGGTTTCAAAATGGGACCCCTCCCTCCTTTAGATTCCCAAGAATTCCTTGAATTAATGATACGAGCAATTAATTGATCTATCTCAGGCTTTTACTCTTTAAATGGAAATGTTACAAAGATACACAAGAGACAGAGTATGAATGAGCCAGGAAAAAATAGAGATAAGACTTGTCTTGCAACTCTCCTCCTTTTCAGGGTACTTGAATTTCAGATAAGAAAACAGAAGGAACAGATATCCTCTAACTATCCTCTCAATGTTATTCCTGCAAAAGGAAGAAGAGGCTTATCCTAGAGGTTTGTTTTCTACTAATACGCCTTTTTCTGTATGTTCTATTCCTTCACATTCCTGTTGTTGACATCAAAACCATTTTTTTTCTTTTGCACTATATTCTTCCCTCTGCCTCAAACCACTCAAGGTGATCATACAAACACATTTATTGCAATACAACACAGCAAGGAAAAACATCCCAGCACAGGCTATTCCAAACTGCTCCTATCATAATCCAAAACAGGAAGAAGACAGAGAAAGATCTGGCCAGAACATGCAAATTCAAAATCCACTTGGGATAAATGGTATCCGTGGACTAAGCAGCAGCAAGGACCAGACGCACCATCAGAGAGGTGCCCTTCTTTTGAAAACTCAACAGGCCCCTTTTATTCAGAGCAGCCAGCTCCAGCCGCTTCCTTTTTGCAGCTGCTCATAGCAGCACAGAGGCAAAGCTACCAAATGTTGATCTCCAAAAAAAGAATTTTCTCCCTCCAGTGATGGGGAGAAAGAACTAATCAGGAGAGCAGAGCGCAGAAAAAAATACCGGCCTAAAAAGGGTAGTTAGATGGATAGAAGAGAGAAGAAATCCATCATATGTATGGCCAGAGAGTGAAAAAAAGCTCTGCAGAATAAATGCAACCCAAACATTTTTATACACAATATCTCATAAACTGAGGTTGAGACGAGCTGCCAGTTTGCACATGTTGTTTAACTAATGACTTTTACTTTTAAATCCTTCGAGAATTAGAATCAAATTCCACTGAACAATAAATCTCCATGTCTTCTCCACATTCTCCATTCTTGGAAGAATCTGCATCACAAATTTCTAAGAGTAGCAAAGGCAGTGAAACACCAACTCATTATCAGAAATGTTTTTATCTTCTAGATAAAGCAAGAAACAACCGAAATGCCTTGATAGCAAACTAGTTTACTGGAATCACACAAAGAAACAACATTCAATCTGCCCTTGAACACAAAGGTTACCGGAAGGCTGCAATGAGGTCCCCCAAAAGCCTTCTCTTATCCAGGCTGAACTGCCCTAAATCTCTCCAACTGTCCTCACAGGAGAGGGGCTCGATCCCTCGGAACACCTCANCCAGCATCCACCTCAACAAAGATGCATTGACCACAACTCCCTGGCTGCACTCAGCCAGCAAGCCAACTCCCTATCCACTGAACTGTCCACCCATCAAATCCACTCATCTCCAGTTTGGAACTAAGGATGTCATGTGGAACTATATCAAAGGTCCTACAGAAGCAGAGATATCTGTCCATCTTCCAATACTGACCATTACCATAATTTCATCATGTAAGGTCACCAGATTAGTCAGGCACAAGTTTGGTGTTGCCTCAGAACAGTCTCCTCAACCTTTCTTTTCTTACCCATGTACTTACACAATCCCTTCTTGTTATTCTTCACATATGATACTCTTCATATAAGATATTCTTTGAAATCTCTACCTTTCTTCTGAAAACTTGACACAGATTAAAAGAAATAGCCATCAGATGTGAATTCCAGATAGGAACACATTGTCGCTGTGATAAGCGTGCCTAGAGAACCAGCTCTGAGATTCAAAAATGCAAGATGCAATCAAGACAACTAAATTTAGTTCCCCTCCCCAAGCTTACTATTATCTTTCAGACATATATATATATATAGGCAGATATACAGATATTCCTTATGACATTAAANTCTCTGGACCTACTCAAACAGGTCCACATCCCTCCTGTGCTGGGGACCCCAGAGTTGAATGCAGTGTTCCAGGTGGGGTCTCAGAAGAGTGGAGCAGAGGGGCACAACCACCTTCCTTGACCTGCTGGACATGCTGCTTTGGATGCACCCCTAGGCTACAAGCACACTGTTGGCTTATCTCCAAATCTTCACCCACAAGAATCCCCTAGTCCCTCTTCTCAGGGCTGCTCTCTACAACTTCTCACAGCTTGTGTTCATGTCTGGANATCCCTTCTTGTTATTCTTCACATATGATACTCTTCATATAAGATATTCTTTGAAATCTCTACCTTTCTTCTGAAAACTTGACACAGATTAAAAGAAATAGCCATCAGATGTGAATTCCAGATAGGAACACATTGTCGCTGTGATAAGCGTGCCTAGAGAACCAGCTCTGAGATTCAAAAATGCAAGATGCAATCAAGACAACTAAATTTAGTTCCCCTCCCCAAGCTTACTATTATCTTTCAGACATATATATATATATAGGCAGATATACAGATATTCCTTATGACATTAAATCAGATTATTTGCAGTTCTGAGTAGAAACAGTCTTCGCTAACTACTGAGTTTTTCAACTACCATGGACAAGAAACATGGCTATGCTTCAAATGAATGCAGTTTAGTTTTAATAAGCACCTGTTAACAGAACATCATCAGCTATTTATACAAATGCATAATACACCTCTAAATGCTCTATGCAGGGTTTTGACACTTTAGTTTGCCCACTTCCCTCCTTAAGTTTGCTACAGGACAACACTTTTTTGTGCTGAAAGCCTTATGTCAACATTCTCCTAAATGGAAGGGTAACAGATACCACAGCCAATACCTGTCAGTGAAGGAATGAGCTTGCACTGGACACATAGAGCAAGAGTGGGACAAAGACTACCTCCCACAGAACTCAAACTGCTAACTGTAAATCAGACAAGACTATAACTATAGAGAATTTCCACACATAAAACCACCCTCATTATAATAAAAAAAGTTTTAAAAAAGTAAAAGAAGTTTAAAAAAAAAGTTACCAGAAAGTTACCCAAGGTTGCTAAGAAAGTCTAAGAAAGTCTAAGAAAGTCTTTCGCATTCCCAGAACAGTGAAACTATTTGTTTTCAGGAAAAAAGGAAAAAGGTATCTTAAAAGCAAGAGTCAGATAAGGACCTCAAGCTCTTTTAGTGTACTGCAGTGCAAATTGCTTTCATGATGAGCAGGTAGCAATCCTTAAAGTACATTCAACACACTAACATTTTAACTATCATAATTATTCATGCTTTTACTAAAAGGAGTCGCATCCCAGTTTTATGGCCTGTAAGGAGTGAGTCTTAAATCAGCAACAGGCTCCTGGCTCTGAGTGCTGTCCTGGACATCATGTCCTGCCCCATCCATCTCTGCAACAGCAGAGGGAGATTTAAACTTCATAAATACAATGCTTTTTAGAAAAGATTTACAGATCCCAGAAAATACTATATTCTCCCACTGTAACAAACAAAAAGAATACCTGTATTGTCTTTCCAAGGCCCATATCATCTCCAAGAATACACCCTCTTTTACTGGCATAGTGTCTATACAGAAACTGGGCTCCTTCCCTTTGATAATCACGCAGGTATCTGTTAATTGTATACGGGATAAAATCACCATTATCAGATAATTTAAAAGCAAGTGCAGGAGATGGAAGATTTTGGTCCGGAAAATACGGCTTTTCCAGATCACCCTCATCAACTATTAAGCTTTTCCAGGGTCCAGGGTCTTTGACTTTACAAAGTTTTGTTATCAGTATTTTCCTTTCTTCAGACTCCAAGAATGATACAACAGCAAATGATTTTCCATTCTTGTCCTTTTCAAGAGAAGTTATTGTTCCTTCATGAAGTTCTCCATTTTCAAAACAAGGGGCAAGGCATTTCTCCCCAATACGCCAATGGTCTATAAAAAAACCAAATATACATAGTGATAAACTGGCCTGAAGTACAAAGCATTTAATTTCTTCACTATTAACACAATGGATGTAAATTCAGTTGACAAAATGCATACAACTTCATATAAACAGTTTATTGAAAGTAGCACTAGAATCAAAACAGCAGTTACTGTTTACAACCAAAACCTGAGCTAGACATAAAATTATAGTTTGTTTTAACACCACTATTTTAGAAATAACAGAAGGTGTATAGGAAAAAAACCAAAATTCAGATTCCAATGCATTAAGTTTACACAGTGGCTTCATACAGGCAAACACAGCAGTACGTATCGAAGTGGAAAGACCCCACATCATACCTCATACCGACAACGAAAAACGATACAAAATACCTCTACTAGAAAAAAAAAAGGTCTTCACTCTTCACAGTAAAAAGACCTCGCAAATAATGGCGGTGCACAAAGTTTTACAAATCTGAACCAAGAGAAAAAGGAGTGTTCTTTTGAGTTTGCAGAAACAATTTCTAATCTTCCCCTGCTCAGTCATCCCAAAACAAAGGGATACACAATTCATTTCAGAACCTATATTGTTTCTTATCTATTTGCTGGAATAAGTTTTGATACTTACAAGAAATTATCAATTACCGTGAGATGCACCTTTTTTACAGGAAGGAGTGAGCCAGAGAGAATCTAGCACCAGAGCAAGTATTCATTATTCTATGACCAGTGCTGGTATATGTTTCCTGGACACATCAACCCAGACACTTTTCAGAGGTAAGGAAAAAAGCTCTCCACCTTCACTCATTTCAATGTCTCTGTGTAAAAACTGCAAGAAGACTGGTTCTCCTCACCAAGTTCTGAGCATCCAGAAGCTTATGCTTACAGGACTACTGTCCACAATGCATTAGTTAAACCAATGGTAACTATAATTCATTTACTAAATAGATTTAATTATATACACTTACAGAAAAAGAAAGCATCCATGTAGCCAAGCCCACTATTCTGCAGCCAGCATTGGCCCTAACTGACATGCAGGTAACAATAAAAATAGTACAAGCCTACAGAACACCGTTAATCCAAAATTCTTTGGCCTCTAAAGTAGTTACAGAGACTTCATGGGCCACAGGTGGTTTGTCTGTCTAGCAAATCCCAGCAGACTGTTCTCTTCCAAGTAGCTCCACTCCCCTTTCAACACATGCAGATTCCTAGAACTGACTTCTGACTAAAAATATTATGGGTCTGCTCTGGATACATGTCATACTTTTGCCTGAACTTCAATCCAAAGACCTAAACTGATGGCTCACTAGTTCTTACACTAACAAGGTCATAAACCACAGCCTCCCCATTTGATTCACCATCTTGCAGGTCTCTTTAATAATGGCCCCATCATCCTTATTGGGAGTTCAGCCCCCTACTTTGTGACCTGGACATAAGCTGCTCCAAGACCCTCAGCCATTCCCTCAGATCTTCTCAAAGACTTGAAGCTCAAATGTAACTTTTTGAGACAAACGGTGAAATACAGGCTGCACCTTCAACAAATCATATATAACTAATCCTTAAAGTTCACGGAATTTATATACATATCTCATCTCAATGCAAAAAGATGAGTACATTAACTTCTTCCAGTAGCATCTTATTTGTTTCTGCAATGTCATGAGAACAGGAACCAAAACTGAAAAACTGAAACCAGCTAGTACAGCACACTGTTAAATATGCAAATCAAAGTTTAAATAGCAGAGCACTTCCATAGTTCCTTTTTTTCTCAGTAGTGAAGGGACATGTAACATGTTCAGAGACTTTCAAGTTAAAACCATGATTTAAGACGACAGACTTTTTGTTTTTAACGAAGCTTTTTCTTGAGGCTAAGGAGCTGCATATGTCTCATCACAACTAGAGCTCAGGTGCACTGGGCAACAGTACTAGTGTTACTAAACTCCAAACCTAGTGAGAAGCAGCAAACAGAATGAGAAAAAGGCTAAGACATAAAATGGTAATAGGGATACCATTGCTACAAAAGGCCAGAAAATAACGCTGTGAAAGCCAAAGCATGAACTGCTTACTTTAACTAGCTTGATCCACCAAGCTCTTGGCTTTCAAATCAGAACCATGACTCATGTGGACCACAGTCTTTAAAAACAAAGAAAATTACCTCATATGGCTTCCTACCATGTACGCTTGCCACCAATGATGAAAACTGGTATTTAAGACATTTACCTGTATTCACCCCTTTTCTTACAGGTGGAAAAAATGTGCCACTGTCAACATTAACTGTACTAAATCAATGGTGGTAATGGCCTCCAGTCACACATCAGTTCCTTTCAACCACCACTCCTCCACGAAATTATGTCGAATACTTTCTAGCTAGTGACGGCTGACCACTTGATTTATTCAGAGTGTAAAGTTTTGTTTTCCTTTCTTTTTTTTTTATTTTACACTCTAATAAATGACTGTAAAAACAAAATTGTAGACATTGCAGAGCAAGACACATGGAAGACGCTTACCTGGGACACCATCATCACACATTTTAACTTTTGGCCGTGCAAAGCCCGACGGGGCCCGCGGGTGGAGGCACCGGGGGCGGACGGGAACCGGCGCGCTGGGGACCCACCGCCGCCCCTCCACCGGGCGGGTCACGGCGCGGCGGGTACTGAGAAAGCCCCCGGGGCGCCTCGGGGAAGGGCCCCGGGGAAGGGCCCCGTGGCTGTCCCCGCTCCCCGCACCGCGGCGGGCCCCCAGAGAGCCGCGGTCGGGGAGAACCGAGCCCACAGCCGGGGCCGCACGTCGGCCGGGCCCCGCCCCGCCTGGCACAGGCAGAGGCCGCGTGGGTATCGCGAGAAGTGCGTTGCCACGGCTCTCCGTGCTTACAGGGGCCGGCCGGCAAGCGGGAAATATCGCGAGGTGTCCTGGCGGAGCGGCGCGCGCTGCAGCGGGACCCGTGTGGCTGTTGAGCCCGTCGGTCCCGGTAATGTTGTGTCCCGTTCTGTCCTCCTCGGGAGAAGAGAGGCTTGGAGCTCTTGGAGTGGGTCCAGCACAGGGCTAGGAGGATGATTGGAGGTCTTGGGAGCATTTCTCATGTGAGGACAGGCTGAGGGAGCTGGGCCTGTTCGGTGTCGGGAAGAGATGACTGAGAGGAGACCATATCAATGTGCATAAATACCTGAGGGGAGGATGTCAAGAGAATGGAGCCAGGCTCTTCTCAGTGGTGCCGAGCAATAGGACAAGAGGCAATGGCACAAATTCGTGCACAGAAGTTCCACCTTAACATGAAGAAGAGCTTCTTTACTATGGGTGGGTGACCATGCACTGGAACAAATTGTCCAGAGAGGTTGTGGGGTCTCCTTCACTGGAGATACTCAAGAACTGACTGGACAGAGTCCTGTGGAATGTGCTCAAGGATGACCCTGCTTGAACAGGGAAGTTAGACCAGATAACCCCCTGTAAGCTTACCTGTTTAGTGATTCTGGGCAGTAGGGGGAAAGAGATCTAAAGTTATTCTCTGTGAAAAAATTAGGTAAGGAAGCGGGGCAAAGAGATGATGCAATGGAAGGCACAGCTAGCACAGTACAGAGCAGCCAGCTGTGCAGAGGTGATGGGTGCTGAGAGCCAAAGATCTGACATTTGGAAAGAGGAAAAGTCAAGAGAGACCCATTTCTTTACAGCCGTTCCACCTCCATCCATGAAAACCACTCTGCTTTCAGGAGAGCTGAACTGGACACAGTTACTTTTTGCAGATTACAAAGGTACTCAGTAGCAATTATCCTGTTCTTGCTGAAAAAAAATTGGGCCCCACCCATCCAGATTGACTCATATCTCAGTAGCAATGCAGTGGAGTATTACATGAAGGGTATGGCTTCCCAGATCCTTGCTATTACTTTGACAAAATGCCTTCACATGCATTTAATTGTGCTATACAAATTTCACTTCTGAAAGTTAAACGCATATGTATAAGGAGCATGCAAGATCTGTTTTTAAGTCAGCTTTGATTTTTAATGCAGAAGACAATAAATGTGGGAAGGTTTCTCCATTCCTTTTAATTATCTTTCAATTTAAATAATTTTGGTGAATTTTTAGAAGGGATTGAGCATTAGCAGTAAAAAAAACCTGGATTCTTTTGGCATATGCCACAGAATTCTGTACAATGAAAATAGATAATTAGACTAGCTAATCAAAATTCTGCATCCTACAGTATTTTCAGAAGCAAGGCAAGGCAGTAGATACAGGTCTCCATGCTGTTTCTGCTTGCAGCAAACATGCAAAAGGCTGCCTGTCTGCTCTAAGAGTAATATAGACTTGCGCAGCCTAGAGCAGCATTAAGTTGCTTCTTTAAGTTGTCTGCTATTAGCCAGAATTTTGTTCTAGAAGAGGTTAGTGAAAGATGGGTGGTGGTCAGTCAGCCAATTACATTAGACCAATAGGAAAATACGAAGCATGAAACACTAACGCAGTTGCTTCAGCTGTGAACTACATGAATATTGAGCACCACAGACGTTGCAGGAGGTTGTTCAGCAATAGAACATAATATAGTGCCATGTTATATTATTTTTAAAACGTATGTAGTCATGCATTCTTTCCAAAGGAACATGAAAAGAACTATGCCAACCACAAAAATATCTCAAAACTGAAAGAAGTGGCACGCCAGATTTTAACATTCTCGCTGAAGAAACACATGTAAACTGTACAAGACCTCAGGTACCTAGTAGACCTTGATCCTGAGAGCATCTTTGAAAAAGGAGCAAGAATACAGGTTCTGATTCTAAGGAAGCTTTTAAAATGTGTAGTGTTTGAAGATAAATATGTGTTTATTCTACAAAGTTCCATTTGATTCTTTTAAGGGTTTGTGCTTAATAAGGACTCTGATGCAGGCTTGAGCTGCTATTTTACAGTGACAAATTTGATATTATGACTTCACAATATAAAAAATAAGAAACATTAAATTATTTCTTAAGCACTTCCATTTCTCTGATAACAAAAGGCAGAAAAATTCTGCATACAGTTCAAGGATCCATTTTGCTTTTATGTCAGTGATAAGACCTCAGTGGCTTAGCTGGAAACAGAATTTCACCTGAAAATCCTGATGAAATCATTAGGATGAGTCTCCATTACAGTTAGGGACACTCTTGAAGCTTTTCCGTTCAGGAGGGAGAGCAAAGGGAGGAAAGCACCCTTACCGGGTGCAGTTAGTTGGCTGTGTGTCAAGAGGTAGTTTTCTTTTTACCTTTAAAGTTTCTCTTGCCAACTACAAGCAGTTTCTGTATCTTTATTTCACATTGAAGAAGAAGCTAGAAAACAAGCTGTCCCACTGAGATTAGGACTTCTTTCATGCAATACCGTGTTTGGACTGGGCCCATAATGAAAACGTTTCCCAAGGCCAGAGAATGTTTAGCTCTGTCATGTATCTTTAAAAGTTTTTGGAATATATAAGTCCTTTCAGGACTCTTTCTAGCACAAGTTAGAAATTATTTTCTGGGATGTCAAAAATATCTCACATCGTGTTTCTTCAGGAAAAGATTTGTAAAAGATTTCATTTTGAAAAGCTGTTGCTGTTACTGAAAAGTTGAATATATCCAAACTCCATATTAAAATTTGAACTCTGTTCATATCTGACTTAGTTTAGATTTCATAAGAGAAGTGTTAGGTACAGATAACAACCAAAGCGAATACCATAATGGGGATAAGCACTTTTTAAATATGTGCTATATCCCTGAAAGCATTTCACATGTAACATTGTGGCCTTCCTGTTCACTCTTCTTTGACAGAGAGAGGAGACAAATTAACTGATGTTCATCTAAAAGGGGCAGCTTAGTTACATTTACAGCATCCTCTACATCAGTATGTCTAAAAACAAAGCAAGACTGATTCTCAGATATACTCAGCATTTGAAAGCCTAACCAAAACCCACAAAAAATACAGGCACCTAGAATTCTTTTAAATGTCAGTTGTTTAATTCTATATTAAGAGAAAGAAGAGGTGGTTCAATTAGTTGGCATTAATTAAGCATGACAGCATTAGAAGTGCCACAAAGAGGAGCTTCACAATGTGATATTCACCAAATCAACATATTGGAAAGCCTTTTGTATCTTCAACAGTTTTATTTGCCGCAGTGTTTTAAACATTACCCATCAACAGTATTCAAGAAGCTCTCAGAGGTCTTCATGGAAATGAGCCTGACTGGGTGCTCTGAATCAAATCCATACAGAGCAAAGAGAAGGCATTAGAGCCTGATGTGCAGCTGCAGGGCCACAGGTCCTCCTTGGGGTCACAGAGATTGGAAGGATAGCTCACGCAGCTGAATCCCACAGCGGACGGATGTGGGCAGGGTTTAGAAAGGACAGGTCAGGACGGTAGGGAGGAGATTTGGCCTTTTATGTCAGACAGCAGCAGGGATATGTGGAGCTCTGCCTGGTCTGTGGAGATCATGAGGTGTTAGAGTCCAGGATCTTAAGAGAAGGTAGGAAGGCAAATCAAGCAGCAGGATCATGACCCTGAACTTCAGGAGTTTGCTGGCTTAGGTATGAGGGGAAAGCAGTATATGTTGTTTATCTTGATTTGAGCAATGCCTTCACTGTTTTCTCCTGTAATATCTTCAATATACAGGCTGGACTAGGTAAATGAGCAATGAGATGATTGAAAATAGGCTGATCTTCTGGACTTAAAGGAGTGGCATCAGCAGCACAAAGTCCAGCTGCAGTCCCATTACTAGTGGTTTATTTTGGAATATGATACTGAGGCTAGTACTGGCCATTAATGACTTGGATGGTGGGACAGAGTCCATGCTCAGCAAGCTTACAGGTGATACTCAGTCAGGAGGAGAGGTTAACAAACCAAATGCTTGTGGTCCCATGCAAGGGGGGCAGCGACATGCCGGAAAATGGGCAAGAAGTAATCTTATGAAGTTCAACTAAGTCCCACACCAGCAGTCAGGGACTACCAACCAGATTGGAGGTTGACTAGTTGGAAAGCAGCTTTGCAGAAAAGGGCTTAAGGGTCCTGGTGGACGTCAAATTGTCCATGAACCAGGGCTGCATCCAGCAGCATGAAAGGCCAACAGTGTCTTAGGCTATGTCAGGAAGAGCACTGCTCAGCAGCCCAAGGAAGGTGACCCTGTGCTCTGTTCAGCTGAGGTTACGCCACATCTGACATGCTGTATACAATTCATGGCTCCCCACAACAAGAAAGACGTGAAGATAGTGGAGAAAATCCAAGGCCATGAAGTTTAAGAGATTGTAGTTGGAATTGTGTAGCGTTGAGAAAAGTCTTGGGAGATCTTGTCTGTGCACAAACATTTGATGAGAGGGTATTAAAAGAATACTTTGCTCAGTGGTCCCCATGGCAAGAGGCAACAGGTGCAAACTGAAACAGGAAATTCCATTTAAAGATAAAGAGAAGCTTTTCAGCTATAGGAGTGGCCAAACACTGCCACAATTTGCTGAGAGAGGTAGAATCCACATTCTTGAAGAGAGTCAAAACTCATCTGGACGCAGGCCTGAGCAACCTGGTTAAGGTGACCCTACTTGGAGTAGGCATAGTTGGGCTAGATGTTGTCTAGGGTCTTCCACCCTTGGTCATTCTGTGAGTGAGGAATTGTGTAGGTCAAACTGAGTTCTGGCTAACTGCTTGTCCTATTATTTAAAGATTGAGAGCTATAGATACCAGGCAGATTGCTTGGACAGAATCCAGCTTGTCCTGTTGCCCAGTGCTGTAAGATATGGCACCATTTCTAACCTACCTGTATGCATATTTCTCATCTTATCTTCTCATGTTTCTTAATAACTTTAAGATATTCAAGTCATTCCTCTCTTTTGTCCCCTCAATTGTAAAATAAAAGCCTGAAAATGCTAACTAATGTTTGGAAGTGCTGCACCCTTTAACATGGGCACAACCCATAAAACAGATAACACCTTGAGAGTTTAACTCAGTGAGTCAGATATTCTTTGTATATTGGTAACTCATTCTCCCTCAAAAATACTGTGGCTAGTCCAAAATCTTACTCTTAGAAGCCAGGGTAGTATAATTCGTATAACTGCTACAAAGTTGTCCTTTAAAGTTTGTCTGCCAGATGATGTGTTAGTCAGCCTGAACAAACCTAAGAGACTGCTTCCACAAGTGTTACAAAGTATTGATTCATTTCCTTTGAGTGTCTGGCTAAAGGGTGACTTGAGGAAAATGTCAAGTTTTGTTCTTAAATAAATACTGTATATAAATGGATCATGTCAGCAACACTCAGATTTCATGATTGCCTGGAGTGGGAACTGGATAATGAGAGTTGTCAGCTCCACTGGATTTGTAGCAGGTATTTGTATAGAGCAGTTTTGAATGTTTCAGAAAAATCTGTGAACATTTGAAAGGCTCATGGACCAATCTCAGGTACACTCTGAGTATGGTTAAGTGAAATCAGCATAATTGTTCTTCAGAGGATCTTTTATTACGTGTTACACATTTCACTTTACAAATAAAAATTATTTTAGAAAAGGAACAGATCTTTCCATTAGGAGTAGTAGTTATAGAAGTACTTTTATGCTTAATTACAATTGAGTTTGGTTCCTGTAATCTGTTTTTCCTTCAGGAAAAAATAGGAAGTATTCGCTTTCTTAGGTTTAATTTCACTGTTTCTTGAGCTCTGATTGACAGCAAAGCATGAAGGGAATGATTTAAAAGCAGTGCCCACACAAAGAAAGCAAAAAAGACTAAATGGGAGGGGTCAGGTAGGCTGACATGGCAAATTATTCTCAAGAGATAAAGTCTTCATTTAAAGCCCCTTGAGCAGATGAGATGAAAATGTGATCTGGTGTGGGAGACTTGAACATGCATCTTTCATTCTAAAATCACAACACCTGTAATACACAGCCCTTGTAAACAACCATCTGACTCAATCATAAGGTCAAACGTAGCCAAAATATCTCTAACTAAATGAAAGTATAGGAACTGCGAATGCCAGCTGTAAATTGTTATGCTGCTATGAGGATCCAAAAATAGTGAAAAACTGTATAGTGATTTTCTTAAAGATAAAACTTGCTTTCCTTTCTGACCTGTTTTAAGCAGTTCACATCATTAATTTTGTGAACCATAACCTGATGTGTTATACTTTTGAGGAAACAAGCAGAGACATACATACAATACACACAAAAAAGTGTATTAGGAAGCAACTCTGGAGCTCCATTAAGTATAGGACTCCTGCTTCAACACAAAAAATTATAGTCCAATACTCTGAGTAGAATCCAGTGCTTTTTACAAGTTATTTCTGGTGTTTCTTCTTTGTGCTGTCTATACATCTAGCGAAGTAGGGTAGCTTGATGAAGTGGCAATTTTTAGGGGAATATTATGGTTGTGTACAAATATGCTAGAGATGTAAACTAGAGGTGGGTTAAACTGGGGTCTTGTCAAACAATTCACCAGTCAGCTCCCCTAAAGCATGTAAGAATGCTGGGGTTTTGTGTGGAAGGCAGAGATTTTTTTACTGTATCCCTGAGAGTATTTTTCTCTAACTCTGAAGTCAGTTAACCTCTTTTACTAGGGGAATCAGACTGCTGGTGGTGCCAGAAACCACAAACGTCTGGGACCAGTATGTCAGAGATTATTTCTGCTGAATCAGCTCTCAATATAGCAAATGTATTAAGTCAGTAACCTAAGCACATTTTATAATACAATGATAACTACACTGCAAAGTGTATCTTTGATTTAGATAAATTTTCAGCCTCTGTCCAGTGATTTACAAAAGTAAATGTGTTACAAAGGTATGAAACCTTTTGTGACACTGGCAATAGATTATAATGCCAGTAAAACTGTAGCAGATTTTTTTCAAGTATTTGCTTATAAATAAAATAGAAGATAAAATAGGAGAAATGCCATGATATTATTTCTAAGGCATCAAAGGACTTACCAAGCCAGTTACCTTTAATGTTACCTTAATTGAAATGAATAATGAGAAATACTGTATTAAAATTAAGTTGCCATGTGTACCTTTTAATGTATAGATGTAACTTAAATTGTTGCTAGGTGTCTGATCACTCTAATAGGTAATATTTCTGTTGGGATTATTCAAAGCAATCTGTTGGCCTGTACTTATATGTGCATATGCATATTGTGTGTTCCTGGCCCAAAACCAGGCTGAAACACTTTCCTAGTTTGTAATTAAGGCTGTTCAAGTGCAAGTATCAGTAATTAAAGCAGAATAAAACCATAAAATAGCAAACTTTACCTCTATGCCATAATAGCTAAAGTCATAATATCCAAACCAAAGAAATGTAACCAGAAAAAAAAAAAAAGACTAAAATATACAGCATTCTGTTGCTTCTGCTTTCTGCACAGGCCCACCAGGGACTTCTCACAACATTCAGGATTATTGCCAGGCCAGAGTTTACCAGTCTTTCTTCAAATTCAGCTGTCTGTTGTGGTTGAACCTGGGGGCTGGCTCTCTCCATGTGGGTGTTTGGGTAAAATGAACTAGTGACTGACTACCTAGGCTAAATGTAAAAGGAGGTCCATTGACTTTGGCCAAAAAAGGATGTGGTAAAACTCCGGACCTGCAGTCACAGGTTTAATTAACTGTGAAAAAAAATAGCAGAACAAAATGTTCCCAAGAGCCAGTTACTCGTTGCATGTCTTTTTTCTTCTTTTTCTTAAAGAAGATATTAACCTAGCTTTGTATGTGTAGGTGTGAGGGAATAATTCTGGTCGAAGACAAATTTATTGTTATTATGACTTCTTTGATATTTATCATCTAACTACTACAACTACAGGAGCATAAGAATAAATGGAATAGCAGTTGTCACCATAGATCCTGAGGCAAAGAAGTCACCTTCTAAGCCAGATAGTTGAGGTTACATTTCATCTACATAGTATGAAAAATATTTGAATTCCATTGCATTCATGTAAATGTTTTCTTAGAATAGTTTTGGCAAAATGTAGAAAGATTAAAATATCTCAATTACTATGTGGCTGTATTCATTAGACTTCTGTGCGTATTAGGTTTATGTAACTAGTACAAACTATCACAATCAAGTGAGTTTTCTACAGAATCTGGGGTGTTCATTTACAGCACAAAATTTGTATAAATATACCAAAGGAAAAAAGTGCTTAAACCTTCACTTAATGCAAATTTTTGGATCACTACAATCCTTTCACAACTGAGACAGAATATCAGATTCTTT
>VWZV01015694.1:103399-121095 GCA_013397155.1 Irena cyanogastra | reverse complement strand
ATTAATTAGGGGTACACTGGGGTTCTTGAATTATTGAAGAGGTGTAAGCTGGGGTAGCTGGGGTCCTTGATTTGTTAATGTGGGGTATGTTGGGACAATTTGGATTCTTGAATTATTAAAGAGGTGTAAACTGGGGTAACTGGGATCCTTGAGTTATTAATTAGGGGTACACTGAGGTATTTGAGTTATTAATGTGGGGTAAACTGGGGTAACTGGGATCTTTGAGTTATTAATTAGGGGTACACTGGGGTCCTTTAGTTATTAATGAGGGATACACTGGGAGCCTTAATTGTCTGTAACCCCAGCAGAATAACTCCCATGGAATCAGTGGCTTTTAAAAAGAAGTTTTCTTCTCCTTGAGGCTGCACTGGACCAGAGCCTCCACAGTCCTGCCCCAAACTGCAGCTGAGCAATCATTCCCCAGCATTTTTCCCAGTGCCCGCTCAGCTGGGTTTCAAAAGCACACTCTGCATTAGCAGTTCTGTGCTTCCAGCACAAAGCAGAACTTTTAATCTCCCACATTCACCAGGAATGGGAGAAGGAACTGGAATTGGGGGAATTCCTTTCTGAAGTGCCCTTTGCCCAGCAGCTCACCTGTCAGGGCTGCAGTTTGAGGCTGTGGTTTGGAGATGTCTGAGATTTCCTGAGAATGGAAATGGTGAAACACTTCTAAACCTAATTAATATTTCGGTTTATTCATGGAAAATGTGTGTTTGGAACTGTCCCTTGAGCTGAGGGATGTTCCTCCTCCCCTGCTGGCTGCAGTTCCTGTCCCAGTGTCAGCATTCTGCTTCTGGCAGAGATGAGTCAGGGATCCGGATCAAATTTTGGGTAAATGAGGCAAATCTGCAGGTTCTTTCCTGGTTCTCACAGGCACAAGACTGCTCTGAGATTTCTCTGGTGATAAGAACAGGTATTCAGGCTTGCTGGCTGAAACAATTAGCAGTTTACCCTTTAATCACAATTTACCTACAAGAGGAGATATTGTAAAGGGTAGATGCTTAAATAAAACTCCTAAATTTAGGGAAAAAACTGAATTTAATTTGTGGTCCTTGTGCTTACAACTGATGAGTTTTCACCTCTGGGTAATTTGGTATATATTCCTGACTCTCCACAAATTTAAATCATGTGATGGACAAAGCCCACGTTACCAGAGCCAGAACGATTTTTATTTACATTTTTTTAATGCAGTCTGGAAGGAAAAGGAGGAAAATAATTTGTCAGTTGGCCTAGTAAAGAGCATTCCATGTCCTGTAGCTTTGCCTGCCCTAGGAAAGGTGGGGTGACAGCTTGGGCTGTGTTTCTGTCAGGAAAACATCATCCCTGCTGCTCCTGGGAGCCAGGCAGCCCCTTGGGCACAGCTGGGGTTTTGGGGTGCCCAGGGAGGTGGGGCAGGGGATCCAGATCCCAACCCAAATTCTGGATGCTGTGGGGCCCCTGCCCTGCCTGGGGAGGGTCCCAGCCCCAGGGACAAAAGGAGCCAGGCTGGCAGAAACCTCCTCACTTCTGTCTCCAAGTTCCCCTCTCCCTGAAACCAGGGGGGGCATAAAAATCAGTTTGAGAGCCAATCCTGAGTGGGGATGGAGAACCTGCTTGAGATTTGGTGGTAAGCTGCTTCCAGCTTTTCTTCCACGTTTATTATCAGAGTTTATTACCAAAATAAATCCAGTTTGGCTGCTTCCCCTCAGTGGTGATGTACCTGCACAATGAAAGGAGGCAGCACAGAAGTTGTGGTTAACAGGGCAGTGAAAAATGGCAATTTCCAGGCAGCTCTTTTCTTAGTACAACCTCATTATAACAAAGCTAATCTTGACATAAAAAGCCCAATCAAATGCATGTTGGACACTGGTACAAAATGTTTGTTTGCAGGGGTGTCAGGAGTGAAAAACAACCCAAAACCCCTCACACATCTGCCTGCCAAACTCCATGGTGTTTCCTTGGTCCTAATAAAGATCAGCCAGCAGCTGATTCTCTATCAAAGCCTAAAGAGCAAATAAATGCAGCACTCCCAGGGCCAGGGCCCTGCTTTTATTGCTGGAAAAACAAAGGCACCCCAAGTTGGGCTGGAGGAATGAGAAATGAGAAAAGGAGAAATGCAACTTCCTACATGCAGCAGGGCTTTCTCTTGCTGCAGGTTTGCTTTAGAAACACCTGTTCTTAGAAAGAGCTCTGAGAAATCACTTCTTGCAGGCTCCAGATGAAACTCTGGAGGGACAGAGGGAAAAGAAGGAGAATTTCCCAAGTGCAGCCCCAGTTTGCAGGCACAGGGCTTTGCTGGAACAATCAATAATGTGCAGGCTGATTTGTTCTGTGAAGCAAGAACAGCATTTCCTTCTCCCAAGCCTCTCAGGTGACAACAGAATTGAGGCACAAACCCCAGTTCTGGAGCTTGACCCAGAATGTTTGGGGGTCTGTCCCAGTATCAGCCTGTGTGCTGATAATCTGTGAGCTCCTGCCTGTCTGGGCCAGAGGCAGCTGGTGTTTTCTGTGTCACAGGGAGTTACAGAAGGGGAAACTGCTGATTTTGGTTCCACACAGGAGGTGTTTGAATGTTGGTATGCTCAAAAAGGAAAAAAAAAAAAAGCACAAAACCTCCTCACAGTATTGGAGTAGGGTAGTGACATTTTTAATGTCAGTGAGAGTCAGGTTTGGGTTTGGAACGAGCAAACTGGGCTGAGTAAAATAAGTGACCCAAATCTGAACTGCAAGAGGCTCAAAGCTTTGTTCTTCTTCACTTAAAATCTCACTCAGTGTGCCTCACTTCACCATTTAATACTTAAATTAGTCTAACTTAGGCACTGGGTAGTTTAGATGAAAAATGGTATTTTGTGGAATAAGACAAGATAAAGCATTTTGAATTGACCACAGTCATCATGAATAATCTAATTTAACCCTTTTTCATTTAAAATCACCTGATTCAAATTGATTTATTCCAATGATTTGTCAAATTATTTGTGCAAACGAGCCCTGTCCTGTGATTTTTCTGTAGGTGCTCCAGGAGCAGCTTCACATTGTTCAGTTTTTTGTCACATGATCGGCCACAAGTCACATTCTGTTATTTCTGTTTCCTGTTTGATGACAGAAATGAGAGATTTTTCGTGTCTTGCATATTATCTGATCTATTATGCAAATAAACCCCAGCTTCTGAGAGCTGACCCCAGCATACTTTCCCTGCTGACTCTTCACCCAAAATGAGTTTGCCTTCAGGAACAGATACACAAGCAGCTGGAGCTGCTTCTCCTCAGTGTCCTGGAGAGCAGCAAGGCACAAATCTTCCTTCTTTGTGTTTATGCACCTTTGCTTTGGAGCTCCATCTGAGCAGGTGTTTATTCCATTTATCATTTCATGTATCACGGGCCAGTTTCTTCAGTCGCCCTGAGCAGCAGCACTTTGAGGATTCCATGGAAAGCAGCTCCACGTACATTTGGGGGTGCTTTGCCACTGAATTCACACACCAGTGTGCAATCATGGAATGGCTTGGGCTGGGAGGGACCTTACAGATCTTCTCACCCCACCCCTGCCATGGCAGGGACACTGCCACTGTCCCAGGTGCTCCCAGCCCCAGTGTCCAGCCTGGCCTGGGCACTGCCAGGGATCCAGAACAGCCACAGCTGCTCTGGGAATCCCATCCCAGCCCCTCCCCACCCTCACATGGAAGATTCCAGCAGCTCCAGGTGGGAGCCCAGAGCTGGGTGCAGGGTTCCAGGTGGGGCCAGTTTCAGCTGGACAAGGAGCAGGGATGTCCCACACCCAGCTGGCACCTGTGCCTTACAGGTGCTGTGGCCCTGGCACTGCTGCCCGTCAGCAGCTGAGCTAAAATGAGACAAAAGGAGCACAAGGGGGTGATGCCCGAGGAAGAGATTCCTTCCCTGGAGCTCACAGAGCCCTGCTTTCAATGAACTCAGCCACCATCACTTCACATCAAGGTGGAAGAGCAGAGATCACACTAAAAAGGAAGGGCACTAAACTAATTCCATGCCAGCCCATAAAAGATGTTTTTATAAAGGATGTTTAGCAAAAAGCAAATGTTCAAGCAGTGGCTGACATTTGACCAAACTGGGCTTGCTGATCCAGGTGCCTCTGGAAGTTCAGGGAACAAAGCATCATGGAGAGTAGATACCAGCTGTGAGAATAATACAAAATACCCATTACACTCCTGCTTCAAATCCCTCTAAAGCATCAGCAGTGAATAAGGACAGGCAGAGTGCTCTGTGCCACCCCCTCGGCAGCTGGGGCTGCTCCTGGAGGTGCCAGAGCCACCTGCAATCCCCAAACTGGGTAATTCACCCTGAGGGAAAAACCAGGAGCTGGTTACCTGCAGGGCTCCTGCAGGTAAAGTGCTTTATGAAATCACCCCACTGTAACCAGAGTTCTGGTCAGGTCAAACCCACAGAGGTTTGTCAAGGTTACATTTAAGTGAATTTTAGCAATAAAACCCCCATGGTATTTGGTTTTGTCTATTTATTTATTTATTTATTTATTTTTAGTTTAGGCTACAGTGCTATCAATTCTAAAAAGAAAAATAGAGTTTTCAAGTCTAGGTATGTATGACTTTTTTAACATTTGGAATAGATCCAGCAATTCAGTATCTTAATCCAAAGTCAAACTTTCTGCAGGACTGTAGTTTTATTTTTGTGGTTTAGGTATATCTGGGAAGGGGGGAAGAACAAAGTGAATTTTGTTGGTTTTCAGTTAGAACAAAATACAACCCCTTAAAACTGCAGTGCCTAAAATAAATGTATCTGACTAGGCTGGATTTATGCAACATAAATATAACAAAACAATGCCAGCAAACTTTGAATTTGTGACATAAACACAGACTTGGTGTAAATCAGTAAATGGCTCAGTTCATGTTCATTCAACACCCTGATTTTAAACAGCATTTTAAATAGACTGTAGGTACAATTTTTAAAAATTTTGGTTTTAAATTTTAAATGAAAGAAGCTAGGAAAATGGTTCAAGATTCTTCTGTGCTCTGAACCTGTGGCATTATTTATCTGTGAAAATCAGCTCCTAGAAAAGATTTATTTCATGTTTCTGCTGGAACAGCTCCCCTTTTGGATGGGTTTTGCTCCGAGGTCGGTGTGGCAGAGGCTGCAGTGGGTGTCACAGAGCACTGGATCCTCCCTGCACCTCGAGATCAAAGCTGTGCTGGGACAGGATCTCTGTTTGTGGGGAGCTGGCTCGGTGCTGTGCTGGCTGCTCTTTCCTCCCTTCTCTCCCTCTCTGGAGTGAGCTGGTGGCACTTTGAGAGCTGAAGGAGCAGCCAGCATCTCCCTCAGCCCCGCTGCAGCGACTTTAGGGAGGCTCTGTTGTTACCCAGCCTTATTCCATTTGGTGCCAGTCTCTAAAGCTGACACACACCAAATATTTTAGGTTGTTGTCATATCCTCCCTTAGTCATAATTTGGTCAAACCACACTCGTTCAACCTTGCTCTTGTTGTTTTCTTTTTGCTTTTTAATAGATTAATTTACTTAATTTACTTCCTATTCCCTGAATTAGCAATAGAGCTCTATAAACATATGGGCATTAAGGGGGGGAAGGGGGAATTTAAAAATCAAATTGAGTTGATATAGAAATATTAGAAGTATTTTAGAATGAAAGTATTAAGATTGGGGGTTTAAAGTCTGTCTAAATAATGCAACAGTTGTGCAAATTGATCCTAGGGGGTTTTTGGTGTGATTTTGTTTGTTAAAGAACACAAAACAATCTTCTCCTTGCCAGTTCAGAGCTCCTGAATGGTTCTAAAATCAGTCAGTGACTTGTGTCAATTTTCTTCCCGGGCTCTGATGGTGATTTAATTCGAACACACTTATGATTTCTGTGGGACAATGAATTGTCCCTTTGCAACAAGGGCCTGGCTTTGGGAGGGAGCTGGGCTGGCAGGGGATGCTGCAGAGCATGCTGCAAGGCTGGCAGGGGATGCTGCAGAGGATGCAGCAGGGCTGGCAGGGGATGCTGCAGGGCTGGCAGTGCATGCTGCAGAGGATGCTGCAGAGCTGGCAGGGGATGCTGCAGAGCATGCTGCAGGGCTGGCAGGGGATGCTGCAGAGCATGCTGCAGGGCTGGCAGGGGATGCTGCAGAGGATGCTGCAGAGGATGCCGCAGGGCTGGCAGAGCATGCTGCAGAGGATGCTGCAGAGGATGCTGCAGGGCTGGCAGGGGATGCTGCAGGGCTGGCAGAGGATGCTGCAGAGGATGCTGCAGAGGATGCTGCAGAGGATGCCGCAGGGCTGGCAGAGCATGCTGCAGAGGATGCTGCAGGGCTGCCCGGAGTTTTACGCTGGGCTGGGGTGGCTTTGGGGCAGGTTGCCCGAGTGTCCGGCTGCGGGGACGGGCTTTCCTGTCGCTGGGAATTGTTCGGCAGCTGATCGCTCCAGAAATAGCCGGGAATAGGAAATTCCTGCGGCAGGGAGAAGCGAAGCGCTCCAAGGCCTCCAAGCAGGGAGAGGAGCTGCGGTGCTTTCTGTCACCTCGCAGTGATTTGGGGTCGCCGGGCCGTCCCCCTGGCAGGGATGCGGGTCCTGCTCCCATCGCACGTCCAGCAATAAAAAAACCCAAAAAACCACCTTGATTCATCCTTTCTGCCACCAAATCTGCCTTTCCTCCCCCTTCCCGTCTATATCCAATTGTCAATTAAAACCCGCGGCGTTTCTCGCAGTGGCCGGGAATTTCTGTTTTCCAGGGGGATACAGAGGCAAACTTCACAGGCTGGGGGAGGGGAGCAACAACAAAGCATTTATTCTTCCCTGTCCCCTCCCCCCGGAGAGGGAGGAAGCAGAGGAGTGGTGGTACAAGTAGGAAGAAGAAGAAAGGAATTAAAAAAGTAAAGACAACTTGAAAGTGGAGTAAGGAAAGCAATTTAAAGGGGAACTGTACGATTTTACAGAGAGCCGAATTCCGGGAGATAACGACAGCGTTTAGGGAGCCACTTTAATTTTAATTGACTTTCATTTTATTTTACTTTCATTTTATTTTACTTTAATTTAAATTTACTTTAATTTAAATTTACTTTAATTTTATTTTACTTTAATTTTATTTTACTTTCATTTCATTTTACTTTAATTTCAATTGACTTTCATTTTATTTTACTTTCATTTTATTTTACTTTAATTTTATTTTACTTTAATTTTATTTTACTTTAATTTTATTTTACTTTCATTTCATTTTACTTTAATTTTAATTGACTTTAATTTTATTTTACTTTCATTTCAATTGACTTTAATTTTATTTTACTTTCATTTCAGTTGACTTTAATTTTATTTTACTTGCATTTTCCGTGCGCTGTCCTGCTCGGAGCAGCTCGGTCTCCGGCTGGATCCCGGGGCAAGGTGTGGCCCGGAGGTTCGGGATGATGGTTTGTGATGAAGGCTCGGGAGATGGTTTGTGTAACATCCCTGCTGCTCACACACGGGCAGGGTTTCGTAACCTTTAAGCTGGGTGTGTGCCGGTGCCGAGCGGCGTTAGGACCGGCCCGGCTTTGTGCGCTGCGGGCTGGGTTTGGGATTAGCGCAGCCACCTGTCACTAAAACACGAAACTCGGCCTCGGGGCAGCACGGAGGGAATGTTCCTGTCAGGGAACAAAGCTTCTGCTCTTCAGCGTGAACTTTTCCAGCGCTGTGCCCAGTTTTGTGTGTGATTGTGGCGCCCTGCCTTCGTGCACACACACGTGAGGACACACGGGCACTCACGCTTGGGCTGGACCCAGCTCAGCCCAGCCTTGGCTGCTCCCTGGGTCCTCTGTCTGAGCTCGTTTGTGCTGCTTGAGCTGTTGATAAGCAAAGTTTACGTTCCACGCTTGAAATCACCTGCTTTTCCAGTTGTGGATGTAAGTGCAGCTTAGGAAAAATACATATTATATTGGCCAGCGTGCTGACCTGGGGCAGAATCTCTCCTGACTGATTTTCCTCTTAAATCCTGGTTTTAAACACAGAGTTCTTGCTTCCTTTGGTTGTAATTACCCGAGTACAGCTGCCTTGAAAAGCAGGGTTTGCAACTCACAAGGTTTCCTTTTCCTTTTTTTGTTTGCTTGCTCATTTCCAACTTGCTTTGGGTCCCGGGAAGATGAAGTTTTCAAATTTGGCTGCAAAGCAGCTCCGCAGCCCTGCAGGAATATTGACAAGGACAGCAGGGAAAAGGCAGGAGCTGCAGTGGCCCAGCAGCTGCCCCAGCCCTGGGCTGGACCTGCCCCAGCCTCATCAAACCCAGGATGTTTTAAATAACATATCCCAGGCTTGGCAGATTGGCTGCCCAACAAAACCTCGCTTTGTCAGGAACTTTCTGCCCGGCTTTACTTTTGAGTAACGTGCTCCATCTGACCCAAGAGAGTAAAATCCTCTTTCTAGGGGCAGGGAGTGAATGAATAACCGACAGTGCACACCCAAAGTTCTCCCACTGGGATCCATGGCAGTCCATAAACGTTGCTTCCCTGAATTAGATCTGGAGTTCAGTTTTGAATTGAACCAAACCTGCTTCTGCCATCTTGGTATTTGGGCCAGAATTTCTGTTCTGGGAGCCCTCAAAGCAGAGGCTCAGTGACAGCACTGCTGGAAACCAAACCCGGGAGGGTTCCTCATTCCTGGCTCCTCCCTGCAGGCCAGAACACTCCGTTTTTGACAGTGACCTGTACCAGCACACCAGCCTGTTTACTAGCTGTTGGAAACCGGTTGTAGAGCCTTTGTACGTGGACTTAGCAGCTGCAACAAGAGCTAGGGGTGTGTGGAAGCTCAGCCTCCTCTTCCTCATTCCCTGGCAGAGCTGTGCCAGGACACACTTGGCAGCACAGAGCTGTTCCTGCCTGGGCAGCCTCAGGCTGGCTGTTTCCCATCTCCTTAGCACCCAGGTTTTGGGTTAAAAGAGGAAATAAAAATGTGCAGCTATTCCTGTCTGAAAACCAGACCTTAGCTCCTGGTGGTTCTTTTCCTTTCAAAACACGAGCAAGATTAAAAATAAAGAAGTGTCAGTGTGCTAATGTTTCAGTTTCTAATCAGATCACAAATGGCAGGAAATTAACTGGCTTTTCATGAACATCTGTTCCACTTCTGGCTTGAAAGGTTGGAGGCAAATGCTATCTGTCAAATCTCGTGGTGAGAATCAGCAATAAATACACTTTTCATTTTCCACCCCCATTTCTCTATTAGCCATTCAAAATGGGACATTGTAGCCAAGTGCACTGGTTTCTTTTCTGCTTGTGTTTTCTGGGGGGTGGTTGGTAATGGAGAGGATGACGAGCTGCCTCAGAATAAGGATTAGGAGAAAGGTGGTGATTCCAGCCCTGCAGTGCTGTACACCTGCTGCACGTGTACAACACTGATGCCAGGTTCTTCTCAGGTGAAAAGTGCTTTTTTTGAACATTTCACAAGGGCTTGGGAAGCAGAGTCTCTTTTCCCTGGTATTATTTATCTTTAAGTGACTTGAGGAACTAAAGGTCTTGTTGCTGCAGCAGCAGCCTTTATGAGGATGTCACATCCAGGTGACTTTATTCAATCACCTTCCCATGCCTTGTGTGCCCAGGTTCCCCAAGACAGGTGTAACTCACATTGTGCTGAGCTTATTTTCCTCAGCTTGTGGGGAATTAATGAATATCCAACCCTCTGGCAGTGGCCTTGTCCCCCAGGAGAGTTTGCTGCCACCTGCCTCACCCTGGGACTGCAGTGCTGGCACATGATGCTCTTCTCTGTGCTCTGTACTGGGTGCTGTCTCCTCCTTTTAAAACTGGACAAACACCCCAGCTTTCCTGTTCACTGCTGTGAGGTTGGTGGGGAATTCACAAACCCAGATTATCTGGAGTTTGTAGCAGCTGTGCTTTTCTTGGTCCCCTGCACATGCAGGGCTTGAAATCCTTGGCTGCAGAGACATTGGGATCTCTCTGTTGAACTCTTGTAACAGCTGATTATTCCTGAAATTGGTTTCAGTAGCAATTCAGAGAAAAGCTGCTCTGGAGAACAGAGGAGCTGAGCAAAACCTTAAGCAATGCACAGACCACTGGGTTTTGAGCAACCCAGAGCTGAAATAGAGAATGACAGCCCAGACAATGCAAGAAATGGCCTAAAAAGCAGATTCCCTCGTGGGGTCCAGAGAGGAGGACATTAATCAGGCCAGACAGAGGAATCTGTAACCAAACAGGTTTGGCCATTACACAAGAATACCAGGCGAACATGAAACTGGAGGAAAAGATCTTTATCAGCATGCAAAACCGTTCTGGGGAAACTCAGAGTGTTCTGTGCACTGATCAGCTGCAGAGGGAGGTGGGACCTTGCTTTCTCTCCTTCCTGGCAGCAAATCCTGGTCCCACATGGAACACTCAGTCAAAGTTCCCCTGGTTTCCTGCTCAGCACCAGCACTGCTCTTGCCACCCTTCTGGTTGCTTTTTGAAACTGAAAAACTTCAAAAAAAATTTCAAAAATGTTGAAATTGAAAAAGGACTGGGGCTTTATGGGGCACACAGGCTCAAAGGGCTTCAGAACTGTAAATTTGTCTTAAGTAGAATTATAAGGTTTTAGAAAAATTGGTGCACGCTGTCTCTCTAATCCTAGGATGAAGTTACTGCTGATCTGCAGAGCTCAGATGGGGGGCCAGGCTGGTTTGGTATTTCAGGGTGCAGCAGGTGCCCTCAAGCCCCCCTGTAGCTGGTGCTGTGCCTGTTACCCACGGGAGCCCTTCCCTGATTTGCCCTTTCCCTTTTTTTTGGCCGTGGCTCTCCTCAGCCTTGTCCAAGCCTGGCATCCCCAGCAGGAGTGTGGCTGCAGTGGGGTGAAACATTTCCCATTTTGGGTGCTCCCATCCACCCAAACCCATGCAGGAGCTGCTGGTCTCCGGCTGGGAAGGTTCTCAAAGACGTCCTGTGGTGGAAAGGGGTGCCACTGGCAAAAGACACCCCAAAATGATGGTCACTGCCACAGCTCTTCCCCTCCTGGGACCAGAGAGCCTCTGGGACTACAGGCACCCGTCTCTCTGGCCTTATCATGGTGTCTGATCACTGCTCCCTGCTGCCTGGCACAGGTTTAAAAGGAGTATTAGTGATTTACCATTGCTCAGCTCTAAATTCTCAGAGCTCCCTACAAGGCTGGGGATGATTGTCCTTGCCTGAGTGGTGGGAAAGTGAAGTGGAGCAGATGTGCTCAGAGGCAGGGATTTGCTCAGCCACCAGAGCCAGGTTCCCTCAATTTCCTGGAGAGTGCCAGGCTCAGATTGTTCTTTCCTTAGCAGTTAAATAATAATACAAACTTTGTGCTGCATGGCTGCTGATTTATATATTCTTATTCAAACAGAGGCACCGATCTGGTTTAATGAAAGGACAAGAAATATTGTATATTAATGAACTCTGAATAATTATATCATGCTCTAAGCATTGAGTACTACAGTGCTCACTAGGGGAGGAAGAATCATTGGGCAAGAAAAATAATTGTCTCACTAGCAATTACCATTAAAGTATTAGAGAAACTGATGTAGTTCTCATTAAATAATCTCTCTGGAAGCTTTTGTTCCCTAATAAAGTGCTCATCTCATGAAGTGCCATCAGGAGCACAGTAATTTGATTTGATGATGAGCCTTTACCTGCTTACTGGAGAATTGCTTGTAAATATTAATAATGGATTCTCACCAGGGGAAAAGAAGGTACAAGAGGCATTCTGAAAGTAGGAAAATAAATCATTAGGTGCCCTCCTCATCCTCTGTTCTTGATGCCTTCATGACATTAAAACCACAGCTGTTACAACACAGTTTTTCCTTGATTGCACAGTTTATCCCTCTGAAATGGTGGTTTTTTTTAAATTTGCTTTTCCTTATCAAGATGGGCTGTCTGCAGCTCAGTGCTTGCACTGACTTTTTCCACCCACTCATGATTTGAGTTTTTAACCTGCAGGTGGAGAATCTCCCCCTGTGCCCCCCAGAGCCTCCCAGCCAGCCTGGGTGCATGGGGAAAAGAGGTTTGCTCTGGCCAGAAACACATCACAAATCTGCCATTTCCACCATTTCAAAAACCCTGGGGTGCTTCAAGGCAGAGAGCAAACAGATTTATGCAAATCAAAGTGCCAGGAGGTTTCTACAGCCCTCTCCAAAATGCCAGGGCACTTGCTCCACTTTCTGAAGGTACCAACACAACCTGAGAAACTCAGAGCTCTACAGGTTTGGCCCCGAGTTTCTGCTGTGTCCCAGAACAACCTGTGAGTTCTTGAAAAACAGCCCCAAAAATAGCCTGAATCTTGTAGTTTCATTTTTCAGTCTTGTAGGGCTGCAGAACGAGAATGCCTTAACAGGAAGCCTCAGAAGGAGAATTAAAGGGTTTATTTTTTTTTAATATTAAGTGGTTTAAATACATTAAAAGCTTTGTCTAGAAGGCAGATGACACATCCCTGTCCCTGCACACCCTGGGCTGAGCTTTCCTTGGACTCTATCTAGCACTCAGGTGTTGATATGATCAGCCCCACCAGGAGCCTTTCATCCCTCCCATTTATCTTTATTTTATTGCAGTTGGTGGCAATAAACGTGGGATAAGATGCTACATTTGTCCCTAAATGATATCAATTTATGATTTCATGCTGTGGGGTCAAAGTTTCCTGGCTGGGTCTGTGCTGAGTGTGGCCTTGTGGGGCCCTGAATGGCTCCTTTGTGCTGCAGTGGGAAAACTTACCTGGGAACTCATGGAACAGCAATCAAAGAGACACTTTTGGGTGCTGCTGGTGATTATTGTCATTTCAGTCATTTAAACAGCTCTTAACAGAGGGAAAAAAAAAAAGCTTATTGAAATATAGGCAAAAATCCAGAACTACTTGTCTGGTTTTGCATGGGTGAGGATTTCTAATGAAAGCTCCAGGAATTTTTTATGTGTCTTTTCTGTCAATTTTATTTCCTCATTGCTTACAGGTATTTTTTGCCTATTAACACTAACCTTTGTCTCACCCACATCCTGGTATGCATCACCACATCTTGTCTATGAAACACAAGAGAATCTTTATTTATTATCAGAAGCACACAGGACAATAATTTCTGTTTGCTTCCTTTTTTCCACTGAAAAGGGAGGAGGGCAGTGAGAGACCTGTCCTGGGAAAGTCCTACACAAACCTTCTCTGAAAAAGAAGTTTCTGTGGCACAGGGGATGTTCCTCAGCCCATTTAGTTGGGGGGGGGCTCTCCAGATCAAATTCTTCTTTAAAAGCTGCCACTGTCAGCAGGGTCTGTTCTCTGCCCTCACCTCAGCTGGGAGATTTTGGGAATGCTGGGAATCCCAGAATGGTTTGGGTTGGGAGGGACCTCAGAGCCCACCCAGTGCCACCCCTGCCATGGCAGGGACACTGCCGCTGTCCCAGGTGCTCCAAACCCCAGTGTCCAGCCTGGCCTTGGGCACTGCCAGGCATCCAGAACAGCCACAGCTGCTCTGGGAATCCCATCCCAGCCCCTCCCCACCCCCCAGCCAGGAATTCCTTCCAAAATCCCACCTAAACCTCCCCTCTTTCAGTCTGCAGCCATTCCCTGCCACAATCCCCTGTAAACAGGAACAGCTCATTTCTTTAGGTTTCCTCTTTTTCATCAATCTTGACCCAGGGCCTTTGTCCTGTTTGGATTACTTTGAGCCAAGATAATCAGGATTTTAACTATAAACTCTGTCTGCATTTACAGCAGAGTGAGGGAACAATGGTATTATGGGATGTAGCCGCTGCTGCTGGGTTTAGCTCAGGTAACACAGGTAAAATGATATTAATGTGGAGAGTCAGCAGGAAGAAAAACCCTCTGTGTTCAGCATGTTCTAAGGCATTGTTCCTTCCCCTCTACACCTCTTCTTCCACCTGTGTCCTTGGAGTTCTGCTTCCAGAGCCAGGGAGAGAGCCAGGTGAGCCAGGAGGATGGATGGGTTCAGGGAGGTTGTCCTGAGCACTCCCAGCACACAGCCCAGGGTGCAGGTGCACAGATAAATGTCCAGGTACTTGCAGGGCTCTGGGGTGAAGTTTTCCAGCTGTAAAATGAAGGCTGTGGCACTTATTTAGCACTAAGCCTTATGCAGAAGAGGTGTGAAATCACTTTATGGAATTACACTTCTGCAATTACAGCTACTCTGTAAAAAGCATAAAATAAAAATATTAAATATGTAAAAACCCGAATTTACTAAACACAAGCATTCTACAGAATGTTACAACCCACCACGGAATTTCAGAAATTTCATTTTATCCAGAAAACAAACAGAGGAGGGAGTGGAGTGAAAAGAACACAATTTTTATCTCCACTCTCCTCATTTCTGTAAGGGGGAGGTGTGCAGCAAAAACAAAGCCAGGCTCTTCACCCTCACAAATGAGAACTTTAAATTCCATTTGTAAAGCTCTGAATGTTTTGGTGTCCCAGCAGTGTTTTCACACTGAATTCTGTGTCTGACCACAAACCAGATGCTCACGAAGAGCACCCAGGGTATTTAATGAAGTCACTCTGTCTGGAGCTGGGAGAAATCCCTGGGGTGTTGCAGCTCTTCTAAGAACCCCAAAGCTTTTTGTCAGTAATTCAGCACATACCTGACCAAAAAAAAAAAAAAAAGAAAAGTTGCCTGACTGGTTTTGTTGTTTCAGCTGTGCTGAAGGGGGAAGCAAACAAAGCTTCAGCATTTCAATTAGCTTTCAACTCTGATGATATTTTCAAGTAAATATTTATCAGTGTTGATGCCCCCCCCCTCCCCAGTAGCTCAGCTTCAGCATTTTGTATTTAACAAATTCCTTGTTGCTATCAGATATAAGTATTTCTCCCAAGGAGGAAATATGTCCCTGCATCCTTCCCCAGCTCTGGGTTTCTTGTCTCCTCTGCTGGAATTTGTCCAGCAGGGGAGGTCTCACCTCTCTTTTTGAGCACTTGCCCAGATGAAGGAGCAGTGATAGCAGAGCTCCCCATCTCAGCACAGCCTGCAGTAAATGCAGTAAATTATTCCTTCTGCTCTCAGGAAGTGGCTGCCAGCCCTGAGCTTCTCTCTGCTCCAGTGGCAGCAGCAAACACCAAAGGATGGCAGGGCAATCTCTCCTCTCTCCCTTTCTACTCCACGCTGGCCTCAAGAATAAAGTTTTGCTTTGCTGTTTTAGCTGCTTTTAGCAGAAATCTATCCCGGTGCATCTTCGTGCTTTCAGTATTTCCAAAAGCTCTCCCAATTAAGTGGTAATAACCCCAAATGCAGCACTCAGAGCTGTGGGGTTTATTGGCACTTGGCAACTTCAAAGCAGCAGCAGCCCCGAGATTATCCAATTGCAGCCCCTGGCAGCAGCTGTTAAATCTTAAATTGCTGAAACATTATCTCCCGTGCAGTGCAGGATGATAGAGCCGGGCAAAACCGTGTGTAAACGCACAGGGACAGATTTCAAACTTGCATCCTTTCAGACTGGAGGAAAACTAAAAGTTAATTCTGGGGGGAGAGGCCTTAGGAGAGTGGTGATCAGCAGACAGCACGGAGACAGCTTATCTCTCTGATCAGAAGATACTGGTTTTAGATCTCAGGTAGACAGGCTTTTGAAGTATTGCAGGCTATTTAATCTCTAACCACCGACATGAATTATTTTTCTGTACCCGTTTTAATCAGGAAAAGTGACTATTTCAGCTTGGAGGGAAGGTGTCTCTAGCCAGGTGACCCGGTTGTGCTGCAGGGTGAGTGAGTTACCACAGCACAGCAGCGAGGCACTGAGCACTGGTAAATAACCCCAAAAACACTGCCTGGAGAGAGGGCCTTTTATAGATGTGCCTGCAAGAGCCAGGAGTGCCTTTATTGGTATTTATTCAGCCCAGTTATTCAGTTGCTGTGATTAAAACACATGCTCATATTTCTGCATTTCCCTACACCAGTTTAAAATCTGCATTTCTCTGGTGAAAGACTGGCCTTGCAGAATTAGGGGTCAGTGTGTGATCTTTCCTATCTCTTGGAGTAATTTTGCCTCTTGATATCCCTCCCCGTGTATTCTTTTAGAGAGTGTGATTGTTAAAATCAGGGAGCAATCGCTGGGAGAAAGAAGAGCTAAATGCAATTAAAGTTTGAGCTGGCCTTTGATTTGCATGCAGATAGCACCATTGAAACCTCTCTTTCTTATAGATTTTTTTTTTTGTTTCCTGCTCTAAATCTGTGTCTGTCGAAGTTCTAACAGCTCAGGAGAGGTGGGGTTGATTTATTGGAGGCTTAGGGCTGTTATAAATGCAGTTCTCTCATTCAGTCACTCAGGCTTGAGGTCAGATTGGATGGGCAGCAGTTACAATTTGTCTGCAGTGATGAATTTTCATTATCTTAATATCCCAAGCAAGGTACCTGCTAGCAACAAAACCACTTCCTTTGGGTAAAAAAAAACAACCCTGGCTCGGTGTATTATTATCTGCCAGAGCTTAAAATCTGCACTTCCTGAAGAAAAAGCAGCAGAAAATGAGCTCGGTGCTCAGCTGGGCAAGGGGTTGAATATCTGACGGGTTAATCTCACATTCTATTTGGTAAAACTCTCAAAAGTTAAACCATTTCATTTCTTTTGTGCAGCTTTAGTGGGCAAAACTTCAGCAAAAAAGGGGAGAGAAACAGCAAAAAGTAAATACAAGAAATTGTCAGGGAGCAGCTTGAGCTGAAGATTGCTCTGACGTGAGAGAAGTTCTTTGGGGAAGAGGTTCAGGTCTGACACGTGGGTTAATCATTGCAAAACTTCTTTTTCTCACAGTGAATTGAAATAATTTGACCCAAACCTTCTCAATTCAAGAGCAGGCAAAAGATATTTTTGCCTCAGGGCATTTTCGCATCCCTAAAAATGCTCTTTGATTCATTTAAGGACATTTTATGACTTAGATGCTGAGGTAAGAGGAGGAACAACAACCATTCTTTTGGCTCGGTGTTAAGATCTCTGTGGTTCTGTTTTGACTACAGCAATTAAATACAGTGGTGCTCAGACTAAAAATGTTATTTAGGATAAGAACCGGGGAGAAAGTGAGAGATTTTTGAAGGTCAACCATAAAACCTCTATCTAAAGGCATAACAGCAAAATTCTCCCGCCCAGCCTGTCTGGAATATCTGATTCCCTGCTCAGCTCTGCAAGGACTGAGCAGCAGAAGGCGAATTTGGAGGTAAAAATGAAGAGGTGAGAACTGTGCCCTGTAGGCTCAGGTGTACCTGAGGACAGAAGCAGACCCAGAGCTGTCAGTGCAGCAGGGCTGGCTCTGCCCCAGATGTGGTGGATCTGTAAATTAATTAAACGTAAAGCAATTAAAACCTTCTTGTCCCAGCTCCGAGCAAGGAAGTTTCTCCATGTATTTTTGATGTGGGAATGGATCTGTTCCACCCCTGATGAGGATGGACACTACCATCCAGTGGCACACTGATCAAACATCAGAGCAGTTATTAGCTGTGACTGATCTCACCAGGGAGCACAGAACATTTTGGTGTGACTCAGGAGTGATGTTTTAATAGGTAAAAACGCCGGTACAACGTGTCACACACACACACCTCCCAAGTGTTTAAATGGAAATCACAAACACGGTACAACGTGTCACACACACACACCTCCCAAGTGTTTAAATGGAATTCACAAACACGGTACAACGTGTCCCACACACACACATCTCCAAAGTGTTTAAATGGAAATCACAAACATGGTACAACGTGTCACACACACACACACATCTCCCAAGTGTTTAAATGGAATTCACAAACATGGTACAACGTGTCACACACACACACACCCCCCAAATATTTATATGGAAAACACACA